>JAOEGS010020551.1:0-12714 GCA_025447755.1 Corythornis vintsioides
ATTCTATTACATCTCTATATGAAATGCAAGGTGTTCAAAAAGTCAGGAGCAGCCACAGCAGAAACCAAGTTCCAGAAGTACTCACACTATACCTGAATCCCTTCAGCTCCTCCAACCTCCAGATGACCAGTGGGTTCTGCTCTCCTTTCTAGAGGTGTAGTTCTGCATTCTGGAGCTGCACAGTCCCTGTGTCAATGCAGGTGAGCTCCTCCAAGTATCACCCCCTCAAACAGGACTTTGTCCACAGAAATAACCCCAGGCTCCTCTGAGATAGGAAGTCATGTTTTGAAAAGCACCAGTGCAGCAAATTCAATTAAGTAATCGAGTCTGCCTTCTACTTGGTCAACATGGAAGTGAGATTTCCCAAAGCCTGGCTCCAAGATGTAGTGTGTTATTTACTAGGTAATCTGCTGTGACCCTCACAGTGTGATCTAGAGGGTCTTACTCCATCCTCTTCTGCTGGCCTCCTGGAGAGGGGGATTCCCACATGGAGATGACATGTCCCAGAACTACTACCCTGCTCTTATCTTGAACCTCAGTACATGCTGGAGGGGGTTGGAGAGGACTGGGCAAAACAAGCTGGAGGCTAACAGTAGCTCTTTAGAGGAATAAACCACTCATCAGGCTGTTGTGATTGATAAGTACATCTGCCAGTCCCCACCTGCTGTTCACATTCCTGGCATTTCTTTCTGCAGCATTTTCTCCCTGAGAGGAGCTGCTTATCAACTGCTACAGAGGAGATTTAAAGGAAGGGAAATAGGGCCCAGCTTCAACAAAATGAAGAAACGTCAGGCCCTGAGCACACCCAAGTCAGTTGTCTTGCATCAGATCAGGGAGCCTGCTGGAGAGGTTTATCCAGGAGCCCTTGCAGGTCCAGAAACTTGTAATGGGTGTTAAGTGCTCCCCTTTGCTCATTTCTACCATCATAGCTCTATTAATTCCTAACAGATAAAGCAGAGGGCTCCAGAAAAGTCTCTGTAGCCTCCAGCCACTCATGCCAAAGTAATTTTCTGCACCCATCAACCACTCCCTGAACTAAAACAGAGATAATGGGTGAGAACACACCAGCCATTCCAAAAGGGTGAGGGTTTTGCTGCCTTCCCTGCCACAGAGGGTTGACAAGCATGGACAGCTGGATCCCAGGCAGGACAGCTGTTGGGAGCTGCAACAGATACTTCTGGGAGAGAAGGGCAGTTTAGTTCTGGTTTTCAGCCCTGGACATGGGCTGGAAGTTCCTCCTTTTCTTTAAGTTGTTTTTAACATGAAGTTAAAGCAAAATAAATTACAGCAGAGGCTCAAAGCAGAGGGAAGGAACATGAGCCTGCTTGTTGTTAGAAGAGGAAAAAGCAACTCTGAGGAGCTCTCAAGACCTCAGTGTCTTTAAGATCCCAACCTCCCTGTCACACTAGATCTAAATTAGCTCTTTGGATCAAATTTATTAGCACACATACCCATACTGAAGTCCCATCAGCCTGGCCACTGTAGGGAGCCAAGGCAAAGCAGGGTTTCTGAGGTTCAGGTGCTCCAGCACCCACCTAAAAGTGTTTTCCTTTCACTGAAAGATGAGCACACAAAACTGCAAAAAAGTCCCTGCAGTCTTTGGGCAAGGAGGAAGGGAAGAGGCAGCAGGAATAAATGTGGCTTTCCCCACACCTGGAAGAGAAACGAAACACAAACCAAGCTTGAATTTCAGCCAGGGCTTGCAATTGCCACCGAGCACAGTGGAACTTCACAAGGCATACTGTGCAGTGCTGTCCTTCCCAACCAGGGTGGATGCCATCCAAAATCTGACTTATCCAGCACACTCCTGGGGAAGAGCCCAGGCCCAAGAGCAGGAGTATATGAAGGAGGACACCCTGAACACAAGGAGCACCAGCCAGCCACCCCCTTTTGCAGGGCAGCTTCCCAGACAGTTTTTGAGGCTGTTTCCCCAAAGCTGCTACACTTGCTCTTATGAAGGAGCTAAAAATTAGTGACAGGGAATGCAAGGCAGGTGTGAGCAGCATTGGATTAGCTGGCTAATGGACCCAGCTGTCCTCTGGTTTTACGGCTCTTGGAGGAAATTTAAACAGGAACTTTCTATAAATTAACTGCCCATAAAACAAGCATGTTTTCTCAACACACCAGAAAGTCAGGAGAGGTCTGCTCAGTTGCTCTGTTCTCAGGACACAGCAAACAACCTCTGCAGTTGCAGTTTCTCCTTCTGAAGCAGGAGAAGAGAGATTTAGCCCATGCTGTAGTAAGCTGGTGAAATCATGCTCGCAAAGCAATCAAAGTCATTCTCCATTCACAGCAAACTCGTCATTTATGTTTCTCCTAAAATCCCCAATGCAATCCAGATGTCCAAGTGGACTTTGTTCCAGAAAGCAAACTATACATCGGCCTTGCAAAGGCAGCCACAGCTCCCCTTGCCAAAGTTCTGGCAAGGCTGTTTATTCTGTGGGAGCAACAAATACATTGATTTCAACTCCTCCCAGGTCTGGAAGCGATAAGGTGATCATAGAACCATGTCCCCAACCCTCCTGGCTTCCTCTTCCTTGAGAGGATTACTTAAGAGGTCAAAGTTGCCCATTAGGGATATTTGGTTGATAAAAATGCACCTGACAGGTGCCCTGTTTTGAGGGAGCCAAGAAAAAAAAAAAAAAGAAAAGCCAGGGTAAAGCCACTGCAGCAAGCAAGGGAAATAAAACTAGTAAAGCAAACTGCTCAGGGTGAACAAGGAAGAGCAGTGTGCGTGGTGAGGTGCTCATTCTTTGTGGTGACCCTGAAGTGTAGGAGGGGAGCCCCTGGCAGAGAGGACCCTGGGAAGAGCTGTTTCACTGGGGGACAGGCTGCCTTGTCCTAGGAAAAGCAGAGCAAGTCCTTTGGCTGAAGTGCTGAATTCCTCTGGCAACAAGAGGTGAAAGTCCACAGCTGCACCTGTCCTGGGGAAGGAACCCACAAGGGCTAGAAAAGGAGCTCATAGCCCCCTGAGCAGCATCCCAGCACCCTGCTCTGGGAATGCTGGGCAGAAGCAGTGGATTTCCTGTGCTGGGGGGGACTTGCTGCATGGAGCCCTCCCAGCACCCCAGCTCTCCCATACAGATGGCAGCAGCATACCAGGGAAAAGCTGTCCAGAAGACCTATGGAAATGTTTGGAAGAAATCAAAATAGTGTTTGAGAAATGAACACTGACCAGCCATAAAACCCTTCCAGGGATATTTTAAGCATTAGTATAGTTGCATTCCAGTCCCTGAGTATATTTTCTATAAATAAGTATTTAAAGTCACTTTGTTTCAAAACCTGTATTATCACTCAAGTGCAGTGCTTCAAATTTTAGACATAGAGGCTGATGGTCAAATCTGCTGTTGATTTTTAAAACTGTGCTCTGTTACCCAGGGTACAGCAAAAGATAATCTTCAGGGTTTTTTTAGGTGCTTTCCTACAAACATGTTTATTCTGTGTTATAACATTAGCTCTCTACTGAGACATCAAGCCCTGTGGATTAACACATCTTTATTCACAAGGCAACAACAGCGGGTTTATTTTCAATTGTTTTTTCCTTTTTCCTTTACAGGCCAATAAGCAAAGGAAAATACACCAGTAATTCTGCATGCAAATAACTCTCTCTACAACTAGGTATTTTTTGTAATTGACAAAGCCCCAGTACATACAACTGGCAGTGGTTTCTGGGAGCTCTGCTGGAGCAGTAAGCGAGGCTGCCAGGGCACAAGTACCGCATGGAACAAGCCAACTACACCACAGACATGCCAAAGCTCCCAAAAGGCCCTTTGCCTCTAACAACAGGGAAAAGAAGCATGCAGAGGGAAAATGGATCACTCTGTATCCTACCCTGGGCATTCTGCCTGCAAATAAGTCTAGACTCACATGCTTCTTGGAACCATAGAATAGTTTTAGTTGGAAGAAACCTTTCAGATGACCAAGTTCAACCACTAACCCAGCAATGCCAGGGCACCACGAAACCATGTGCCTCAGTGCCACATCTCCATGGCTGTTAAAACCCTCCAGTGATGGGGACTCCACCACTGCCCTGGGCAGCCTGGGACAGGCCTTGATAAACTCTTCTGTGAAGAAATTTTCTTTCATTAAACCTCTCCCGGCACAACTTGAGGCCATTTTCTCTTATCCTATCAACCTAAACTCATGGTTTAGACACCACTATGTCTAACCCTCCCACCTGACAGGTAAATAGGGAACACCTAGACAAGGCAGCTGTGGTTTAGGAAGGTCCAAAGCACTACCAAACAGCAGGGTACAGCTAAGGACAGATCCTGCACACCAATTCTACTGGCTACTCTGCCACTCCAAGGTCCCAGCCCAGACATGTGTTCTTGTGCACCAGAGATACTGATAAAATGTGGCTTAACCTTCCACCAGTGATTTACAGTACACAGATATTAATATCTACAAATAAATTCAGGCCTGCTTAATCCAAAACACACACAGCTGAGGCCAAGCACGTTTTCTTTGGAGAAGAGACCAGATACTCTGAGCTTGGTTGCCCTACCTATTTTTAAAAGCCAGATTTAAGTCAATTGAACAGCTAACAACCAAGCTGAAACCTCAACCCTCACCACAAAACCTCCTGCTCTTTGAGGGGGAAAACATCCCCAAGCTACAACAATCATCTCTTCCATTCCCCCCTCCCCCAGGGAGATAGGGAGAGGACATGCCTGCTGGGTCAGGTACATGGGGCAGGCAGCTGCCTGCCAGCGTTCCTCACAAGTTATCAGCTAAATCACATTCAAGGAGCCCCATGACAGCTCAGCAGGGACAGGGCTGGTTGACCCCTCTATCTGCATTCCCATCCTTACAGTTTAGGCTGTAAATTCTTCAGGGACAGCTGTGAGCAGGAGGTCCTGCAGCAGCACTGCTGTCCATGGCTTGCTGGGACTTCTGCAGAAAGCCTTGGGAGCTTACAAAGCTCAAGGAAATGGATATTGGGCAAATGTAAAAACTGTGAAAAATCTTATTTTGCTGCACTGGTACTCAGAGTGCATCTAAGAAACTGCTAAACTGGGTACAGGTAGAGGAATCAAGGCTGGAGTAATTTGTCTTAGGTGTAGGGTATCCAACATAAGCCATGTAATTGGAGGGGAGGTTTGAGGACATACAAGGTCACCTGTACCAAGATTCATAGATTCATAGATGACCACAGCAGCAGCACAGTCACATGAATTTGAGATTGCCTAAGTAGCAGGAACACAAGGTTTGGGAATGGATGTAGAAGAGTTGTAACAGATGAGCAAAAAGTAGTAAGAAGCTATTACTTGGGAGTCTGCACAGAGAAAAGGAGGGACAGGGGCAATGAACAGAGTCCTGAAATCACAGAATGGTGGGGGGTTGGGAGATCAGCTGGAGCTCATCTCATCCAAACTCCCTGCTCTAGCAGGGTCACCCAGAGCAGGGGGCCCAGGATCTCATTATCCAGGCAGGTTTGGAATTTTTCCAGAGGAGACTCCACAGCCTCTCTGGGCAGCCTGGGACAAGCTCTGGCACCCTCACAGCAAGGAAGTTTTTCCTTATGTTCAAATGGAACCTCTTGGGTTCCAGTTAGTAACCATTGTCCCTTGCCCTGAAAAACTGAAGAATAATAATGTATCATGAAGAACAAAGGGTCAATCTTCCCACGGTAGGTGCAGGGGCACCTAAGGATAGTCATGACCTCTATGTGCAGACTGAAACCTCACAGAATGCCAGTAGAACTCCCCTAGACAACCTAGTGGACTCTCCACCAGATCCATGGCCAAAAGATTTGCCATGGGAGGGCAAGCCAGGATGGAGTCCAGCCCTAATTCAAAGTGGCATGGGAGTAAAGGGCGACAGGTCTGCAATTCAGCAGTAGTGCAGTTTGTCAGCTTTAGCAGAAACAATTATCAGCTTTGGAGTCGTGCAGAAAATCTCTAACTGTAAATTAGTATCAGCAGTGTTTATTAGTGAATCAATTAAATTGTCAATAACTTGACTAGCTTCTTTGTAAGAAACTGTTCCGTAATAAAGATCTCAGTCTCTTGGACACCTATGACTCCAGCCTGTGCCTCGAAGGGCTGGATCAGACCTGGGCTCAGCTGGGATCTGTTGCTCTGGGCTAGCTGCTCTCTAGGGATCCCAGTTCAAAGGAGCCTGGTTAAGCCTGCACGGGCAGATGCAGGCTGGGCTGCTGGTGTTACACATCTGTGCACCATCCATCAGGAAGAGGCTGCGACCCACCGCTGAAAGCTGTGCAGGCCACCACCACGGAGGGAAGACACCATCAGCCATGCTTTTCATAGCTTCTAATCATACACAGGGATAAAGAGCTTAAAAGTTTGAAGTGCCTGTGTAAAGCACACCTGCAATTCAAGGGACACTCCTCAACCACACATCAGCCATACCAGAGAGCTGGCCACGTGGTGCTGGGGATGGGGTCCACCTTGGGTCCTCCCGCTGTATGAGCAGCACTGACCTAAATCCTCCCTCTTTCAGACTCCAGTGGCAAGAGGAAAATGATCTGGTCTCATTAATTTTACCTCCTGCTGCTTAGAAGGACAAATAAATAAATAAATTCAAAGCTATGCTGGTGACCTGGCAACCTGAACCTTCTCTGGAGCAGGACATGGCAACCAACCTGCTGCAGCATTGCTCACCAAATGTTCAAGCTCTGATCCCAGAATTCAAGTTATTCATCTGGGGACATTTAAAAAAATCCAGTTAGAACACACAGCAAGGGAACTGTTTATCTTCAGGGCAGTTTGTGCAATGAAAGGGCATGTAGGCCACCATCAGCTGGTGACTTGGATATGCAGAAGACCCTGAGACTAGCATGCTGCACAACACAGGCCACGTCACCAACTCCTTCCTGCAGCTTCCTCAGAGCCTCACTGGAGCCAAGTGCACCAGGGCACCCTATTTTCCTGTGATTTCCAGAGTTCATTTTTTTTGTCTGATAGTAACAGCAGAAGACTATAAAAAAGTACACTGGCCTGAGCGGCTCCAGAGTCTAAAATAAACATGCCAAGCCCTATTTGTGAGGGAGTAAAAATAGCTTGTTTCTCATTCCTTCCCAGGACCTCTGCTTCGTACACAAAACCTTCACAGGTTAACTGTAAAAATACCAGGCCTGTAAGGAATGTCTTGATCTGAGCTTTGTGCTCTTTGGAGGAGTTCAGAAACCCACCTCAGAGGCGAAGGGATGTGGCCTCAAAGCTCCTCTCCCGCCCAGGGCTAAAGGCCAGGCACTGCTGATTCCCTTTAATAGAAACTACAGTCCATCTGAAGAAAAAAAAAAGACTGCACTGGAATGACATCTTGTGTTCTTTCTTGTCTGGATACTTTTTAAACGACTCTGATTCCAAAGAGTATTAACTATAAAATCTAGTGTGGTGGCCAGGACAGGCTTCCTGGGAAGCAGTGTGAGCACAACCAACGTTTGAATCGAGCTCAGAAGGCAAACACTGTAAGAAATACCCCTTCATAGCCAGTCCTGCTAAATTAACTTTTTTTTCCAGGGCCTACATGTATCTCACCTGCCACCTGCGAGGCTCAGGCCTGAAAAGACCAGAAACAGCAGACCTAGGAAAGCAGCAGCACAGGCAAGCTGTCAGTACCAAGTGGAATTTGATTGTTACATCATTTCTATTGACAGACCAAGCCAGCCCCATGAGTGAACACCAACCTATTTATGACTTGAACTTAAAAAAAGGACTAGAGGAGAATCTGCAATGCATTTGAAACCTCCTGGTATTTATACAGGCACTGAAAGGTGCCAGGGGAAATGCCAGATGTATGTGTCCCCAGCCCCCATGGGCTGAGCTCCCCAGAGCCACCAGCCCCTGGAGCTGCCCATAAGCATCCAGCATCCAGCACATCTCCCTACAAGGCAGTCCTGACAGCAGCACACACTGCTGCCCATCTGCTGCAGCATTCTCCTGCCTCACTGCAGCCTGAGAGCATGCACCAGGCTTTGACCCAGAGCTCACCCTCCCCATACAGCCACAATGCTCCAGTGTTTGCACCATGTTCACCATTACAATTCCTGTCCAGAAACATCAGCTCAAATTGAAGCAGCATAAATTAAGCAGTGATTTGGGACTTTGGGTGAGATGCAGCAATGTCTCAGAAGAGCTTTTAGCAGAGCCATGATCATTTTAAGTGACAGGGACAGGAAAAACAAATTTGCTTGCTAAATACACATTTAGTTTAGCCAGTCATGTTGAAAAGCTCAATGTTTGTATTTTAGATTATATTCTTATATGTGCCCACATCCCACTGGAGGCTGGCACCTAGTGAGGTCTGTTACACAGGTCCCTCAAGTTTCCACTTCTTGATCAAAGTCAGTCTTGCACATTGTCTTGAGTCAAAGATGGGAAAAATAGTCTCCCCCTGGCTACTTATTCCCATTATTAAGTACACTAGTAAATAAATGAGGGAAAAAAGGCACCTTTTTCAGGTTTTACTTTTGTCTGGCTTCATCCTCCTCATCATACACAAACTTTCATATTTATGGTCAAAACTGTTCCACAGATTAAGAACGATCTGGAGCTTTTCAGCTCTCTTGTCCCACCTGCCTACACACTATCAGTGAAGAGTCACCTCACCAGATGCTCCAAGGTAAAAAAATCACAGCTTGTCTTATTTACACTAATATTTTGTGTTAGCTGTTACATAAATACTGCTGCTCTTAAAGGAGGCTTCTCTTAAGTTCCCTGCTCTCTTCATCTGCCATCACTTCCCATTTTTCCAGCTTATTCTGAAAGGGTAAGACTTCTGGAAAGAAATTTTCTTCTCATCTGATAGGTGCTGATGTAATAGCCCAGCCAGAAAACAAACTCCAAATAACTGATGACAATAATGTCACCCCATATATGTGACCTGGACTGCAGCTCATACTTGCACAGATATAACTCCCACCCCCCAGCACATGCGTTGCAGTGATGCTCCTGTCCCCAACACAAGGCAATACAGTGCATCATGTTTCCTTCCTGCTCTGGTGCACTTTTCACCCTATTCAATGGTCCACAGAGATGTCAAGATCTTATCTCTCAACACAGGGCCCACGAGCAGTGTGTGCTTTCCTGCAGTGGTAAAGACTTGGAAACTCAGTGCACTTTCTGTAGAGAAAAGAATGGTTGAACCTTCTCCCTGACTCTTCCTCACTAGGCAGATGTGCTTTAAAGACCCACAGCACATCATGGCCAGCTTTAGGGTCATTTTAAGCTTCCAGTGGAAGCATTTTCAACCGCTCTCAATCCTTATCTCTCTTCTTTGTGCTGGCCCAAGTGTTACAGCCACACACGAGTGGATGGAAGAACTGACATTAAAACAAACAAACAAATCAGCAAAAGTCAAACAAGAGATTAGTTTCCATCTGTTTCAGCTTCTTCTGTGGATGAAGGGTTTGCAAAAGCACTTCTCTTTTCCCTTGCACCAGCACAACTGAAAGGCAGGACCTCTTCCTCCAGCTGAAAACCAACAGAAAAGCTGAGCACACGAAGTTCAGACACTTAAAAAAAAAAAAAAAACAACTGTGCCACACAAGAGCAAGCTCTACAAGGAGAACCCAAACAATTTCAAAAGATAAAGGGAAAAATAAATAAAACTGGTTTCAGCTGGACATCTCCCATTCATTTCCCACTATTGTCCTAACCAGCATCCAAGCAGCACATACTGACAGCAAGGGCCACCTCCCACAGCCAGCTGCATCCTGGTAGCAGGCAGCACAATTCCCTTACAGCAGAAGTCTCCAACTGGATGTATTCCATATTAATAGTTTGCTCGAGCACTTCTGGGCAAACTGCAGCAAGCAGGCAAGTGACCTGATGCAGGTTTCCTTTCAGCCACTAAGCCACTTTAAAAGACATCTAAAAATACACTGAATACTTTTCTCATGTGACTTTTTAATGCAAGGGACTGCTCTAAAGCCTGACAACAGCAAATGGAACAAGACACTGCTGCAAGACCTTTTTACTGCACCAACACCCTCCACATTGTCAACTTGTTTGAGGCTACAACCAGACTAAGATGAAAACCTGGAGCAACACGCAGTCTGCTCATCAGAAACAGCTCCTTCAACTACTTACAGCCAGAAGAGTTCAGTTGTATACTCCTCCCAACAAAGCCTAAAGAAGAAAAACAACTTCCCAGCTCTGCTGACATGGGTAATTCCTCTCCATCAAAGAGAGGTGAGGTAAACAGGACAACTGTCTGCCTTGGAAAGTGTTTCACTAATATTCTCAGCTGGCATCTACCACGGAGTCCAAGCAGGAGGACACTGGCAGCTTCATCTGATCCTCAAGCCCATCTCCTTAGACTAGATTTACATCATTTCCCACCAAGATTCTTCCTTTGCTTTCTGTGTGGAGCAGACAGCTCTTGTCTCTGTTGAGATGTGCACCCACGTCTTCTGCATGCCTGGGTCTGCCTTGAACCAGAGCAGAGACAGATCAGCTCAAAAATTAAAGGTGTCTACTCCCAGATCAGTTCAGGCTGCAGAGCTGAGCCATCTGCTTCTAACAATACTGAGGGTGGCTCTTCCTCACTCCAAAGCAGACACCTAGACACATGCCCAGGCAGCTTCCAGCTTCAGCTGACCTTTTCCAGTTGGCACAGCCTCCAACTGCTGGTCCCAAACAAGGCTCAGAGTCAGCTGTACAGAAATCGCCAAGAATCATCTTAAGTCACTGCTTAAAAAAAAAAAAATCCCACCCCTAAACATTTGCCCAGGGTGTGGGCTGGCTTAGCCAGCCTGAATTCCCATATATGACCAGAAGAGAGGACTTGAGCATGCGAATTGCTCTTTCCCAGGCTCTCAGCTGGAGCAACCATGCCACACACTACACCAGCCCAAAAGACGTTTGCAGAGAAGAGTTTGCACCCAGCCTTGCTCTCCATGATCTCCCTTGTGCTGGTGGTGGACTGCTTTTCCAGCAGGATCAGAGCAGACCAGCCCATCACAAAATGCAGGTATATGCAGCCAAAGCACGAAGGGCAGTTCTGCCCCTATCTGCAGGGCTTTGATTGCATCTTCAAGGAAAATCAGATGCTAAATCTCACTGCCTCCTCTATTCTCTTGGGTTGTTGGGTTTTTTTGTTGTTGTTGTTTTTTATTTGGTTTGGTTTTTTCTATGAAGCAGGGGAGAAGCTCAGATGAACTCCTGAAGCATCATATCAAGGCAATGGTTTGCTACCAGCATGTGAACAGACTACAAGAAACACGTAAAAGGTGCAAAAAGGTTTACATGAAGTCAGTAGGATTATGCTCGCTCTACCAAATCATGCCACTCCAGGGGAAGCCTCTAAGGCCTATGATTCAGGGAAGATAAAGAGGCTGGAGGTTGCTGCTTTGGGTCACACTGGAGCAAAGCATCCAGAAGCACCAAGGTGCAGCACAGAGTTCTGCAAGTAACCCGCTCCCCTGGGACCCCACGGCCAGGCACATTCTGCTTCACTGCCAGGCCAGGCTGAGTGCCCAGAGCTATGCCCAGTTTGCAGATCAAAAGCCACTGAGGCACCTGGGAGTGACAGACAGCCCCACCTGTCTCAGCAGGTGCTGGCTCCAAGCTGAGGAGGTGGTGAGCAGTGCTTGCACAGTTGCCACTTGCCCCACCAACTAGGGCGTTTCGGAGCACAGCAGGCTTTGGCGGCGCACCACAGAGCCAGGGCGGTGGGGAGAAGGAAGAGGAGGGTTGGGATTCCAGTTTCTAGGAATAAAGGATGTGCAGGACTATGGTACCAGTGCTGGGACACAGGTTTGAGGGGAGGGTGGTGACTGAACCACATCACAGGTCTGGAGTACCACTTCTAGACTTCAGGAGCTCATCCCACCTCTGATTAAGGATTTTAAGCAAACCTTCTCACGCCTAAATTACCACTGGAACTACGGAGAGCTTTGCTCTGCCATGGCCAGCAGCCAGAACTGCACCCAACTTTTATCCTGGCTTATTACCTTTACCTCACAGAGGAATACAGTTGCCTCCTCAATGCTTAAAGTCCACAATATAAATTTTTACAACTTTGCCAGTAGCAAATGAAATCCTTTTCCCTAATAGCTTTGATTGAAAAGTTTTCACAAGACTATCAAGCCCTATACATTTCTTACAAACACTTTACTACCAAAGGTTCATGGGATTTTGCACGTGGGATTGATACAACATGTTGCTTCAGCTTTCTCTGTATGTTTTTTGAAGGTTTGTGTTTATGCTCAGCAATTATCATTCGCAGAAGATTAAACTTCTAACCTCCCTAAATGCTGACCCCGGATGTTGATACAAAATTTTATTCCAAGATGAGATAAAGTCTTTCCTGAAAGAGCAATCAGCACAAGGCTGCTGGCATACAGACAAAGCACCAGCTTCACAAACACCACTGGAAACACAAAATTCCCCAAGCAGAGAACACAGTTTCACACTTTGGCCAAAGAGCTTATGCTGGGAGAACAGCACTGATAGAGTGGAACACGTACAGTGCCGTGGCACACACATGTGACTGCACAAGGCCATTAGACCCCATCACTTCTGTATTACTGCCACCACCAAAAGCATTAGTGCCCATCTCGGAAAACACCCCATATGACCCAGATACTAATTGCAATAAATTCACTGCTGTATTCCCAATGCTTTATTCCACCCAGGATGGGCAGGTCTGTGCTGTCAAAGCTGGAAGGATTGCTCCCTGTATACCCTGTGCACAAGCACCATGTGGCAGAGGCTTCAAACCAGCCCACAGCAGAGCCACTGA
>JAOEGS010020551.1:20631-39131 GCA_025447755.1 Corythornis vintsioides
GCCTGCAGGGCACTGCCTTGTCCTGCGGCTGTGTGGGGTGGTACGAGGTAGGGGGCTGCGGCGGGTGCTGAGCACCCTGTAGGGCAGGGACCCCTCTGCTCTATGGGACATGGATCCTGTGCTCCCTGAGGCAGGGATCCCGCTGCTCTATGGCGTATGGATCCCATGCTCCATGGGGAAAGGATCCCATGCTTCACGGAGCCTGAGTGTCCCTGCTGTGCCCCATTGGTACGCTCAGCTTCTGCCACACTCTTCAGGCCACCGATCTCCTCTCAATGACTTCCAGCGCTTGCGAGCCACCGAGCTGCTGTCAGTGCCCATGGACTCACCACTGCTGCCGCCAGAGCAGGGCTCTGCAGAGCAGTGTGCCCGGCGCTGTGCTGCCAGCCTGACTTGTCGGTGAGATATGGTGCTGCCACAGGGCGGGTGTCAGTGCAGAGGGACATGACACCAGGGTCACTCACCTGTGTGACCCTGGATCCCGTGTGTCCTGGCCCTGAATGGTGCCATGCCAGGTTCCCCTTGTGCTCCCCAGGGCTTTCCACCACGACCGGCAAAGACAGCTGTGCCAGCTGCTGAGCTGGACCCAGCACTCATCCCATGTCCAGTTGCAGAAGAACATCCACTATGACCTGTACCAGAAGAAAGGTGGACTAGTGCTACAGATGGGCAAGGGGACACCACAAACTGGGCACAGGCCACCTGGCATGGGGCTCACCACTGCCTATGTGCCCTGGCTTGGCCTTGGGGCACTGACATGATGCCCGGCTCTGCCCAGACTACCTGCGGGACTGCATTGTGGGCGATGGCTCCAGCTACCGTGGTACACGGGCCATGACTGAGAAGGGGCTGCGCTGTCAGTACTGGCAAGCCACTACACCCCATGACCACAGGTGCCCCCATGTCCCCAGCTGCCCTCTGGCACTTGCTGGTGGCCCTGGGCAATATGAGGCAATGGGAAATGGGCTGAGGACAGTGTGGGGACAATGAGGGCTGGGTGGGGGTTATGGAGACAGCATGAGAGCAATGGGAACAACTCGGGGATAATGGGACAGTGCAGGGGCAATGGGAACAACATAAGGGCCATGGCACCAAATAGGGATGGGACAGCACTGGGGCTGTGCCCACCCTGGAGCAAGAGGCTGCTGGCAGCCTTCCTACCCACCCTACTGGCAGCAGGTTCCTGCCATCCCCCCGCAATGGGCTGGAGGAGAACTACTGCCGAAACCCTGACCGGGACAAGCGGGGTCCGTGGTGTTACACTGTTGACCCAAATGTCCGGCACCAGAGCTGCGGCATCAAGAAGTGTGAGGATGGTGAGTGCCGTGTTCCAGTGGCTTCCTGTGATCATGTGGGTCCCCCACACTGAGCCACCTGACCATTGGCAGCTGTTTGCATGACCTGCAATGGGGAGGAGTACCGTGGCACTGTGGACCACACTGAGTCAGGGACGGAATGCCAACGCTGGGACCTGCAGCACCCACACAAGCACCCCTACCACCCCGACAAGTACCAGTCCCCTGCCCTGGGCAGTGTGCAGCTGCCCCAGCCACACCAGGTGCCAGAGTGATGGTGCCACCCTCAACTGCTGCTCCTCATCTCCGGCCCAGGTACCCCGACAAGGGGCTGGATGACAACTACTGCCGCAACCCTGACAGCTCTGAGCGGCCCTGGTGTTACACCACCAACCCTGGGAGGGAGCGCGAGTACTGCCGCATCCGCCGCTGCAGTAAGACCCCACCAGTGTCACCATGCATCTGGGACTAAGGGTCCTGGGTTCCACCCTAATCCTTCCTCTCTGCCCCACTCTTGCCACACAAGCAGAGAAACACCCCCGGCCCCACATCACCACTCGCTGCTTCAAGGGCAAGGGTGAAGGCTACCGAGGCCACGTGAATGTCACTGTGTCAGGGATCCCCTGCCAGCGCTGGGACGCCCAGACCCCCCACCAGCACCACTTCATGCCTGAAAAGTACCCATGCAAGTAAGGAGACGGGGTGGGAGGTGGGGGGGAATGCCCCTGGGGAGGATGGTAGTGGCCAGCAGGCTGGAAGTAGGGGGGGCACCCACGTGGCCCTTCCACAAGGGACCTGCAGGAGAACTACTGCCGCAACCCCGATGGCTCGGAGGCCCCATGGTGCTTCACCTCCCGCCCCACCGTCCGTGTTGCCTTCTGCTTCCACATCCGCCGCTGCCCTGACGAGCTGAGTGGCGAAGGTGAGCCACCCCCGGGCACCCGTCCCCAAGGTGCCTGTCAGGCATGCCAGCCCTCCCTGCCCATCCCCAGAGTGCTACCATGGTCATGGCGAGCTCTACCGCGGCCACGTCAGCAAGACGCGCAAGGGCATCACCTGCCAGCTGTGGGCTGCCCAAGCGCCCCACGTGCCCCAGTGAGTGCAAGGCAGCATGCTGGGGGGCAGCATGTATGGATGGGGTTTGAGGACGAGGTTAGGGATGGGAGTTGAGGATGGAGATGAGGATAGAGCTGGGAATAGGAATAAGAATGGGGATGGAGATGAGGATGAACATCAGAAGGGGGATGGAGACAGGGTTGGGGATGAGGGTGAGGATGGGGACAGGGTTGGGGATGGAGATGGAAATGGGGGTTGGAATTAGGTTAGGGTTGGAGGTGGGGATGAGGATGGAGATAGTGACATTGATGGTGACTTCCTCTCAGCAGAATCTCACCTGTCACCCATCCTGAGGCACACCTGGAGGAGAACTACTGCCGCAACCCTGATAATGACAGCCATGGCCCCTGGTGCTACACCATGGACCCCCGCACCCCCTTTGACTACTGTGCCATCAAGCCCTGCTGTGAGCCTCTTACCTGCACCTCTTCAGAGGTTGGGGGCGGTCTCCAGCCACACCCTGAGGTGATTTTGGTCCCCTCAGGGTGGCTGGATCCTGCCTCAGTGCCACCCTCTGCTTTCTCTCCACAGCTGGCAGTACAGTGCCCTCCATCCTGGAGAATGCAGGTGGGGGCCTGTGGATGCTGGGTGAGTGCTGTGGGGTGGATGGCAGTGGCATATCCCCATCTGATGCCCACCCTGCCTGCAGATGTGGTGGCATTTGAGCAGTGTGGCCGACGGGATGAGAGGCTGCAGCAGAAAGGGCGCATTGTGGGCGGCCAGCCTGGCAACTCACCCTGGACCATCAGCATCCGCAACCGGTGAGCGGGCACCCTGGTGGTACTCTGCGTGGCCAGTGTGTGTGTGTCCCTGCCCTGGGAGCTCACCCCTCCAATCCACAGGGCTGGTGTGCACTTCTGCGGGGGATCCCTGGTAAAGGAGCAGTGGGTGATCAGCACGCGCCAGTGCTTCTCCTCCTGGTAAGGCCAGGGCTGGGCTGTGGGGTGCTGGGATCCACCCCGTGCCCTCACGTCCCCGTCCTGCAGTGATGCTGACCTGACGGGCTATGAGGTGCAGCTGGGGACGCTCTTCAAGGACCCTGGTCCTGGGGACCCTGACCAGCAGACCATCGCCATCACACGGGTTGTCTGTGGCCCCTCTGAGTCCCAGCTGGTGATGTTGAAGCTGGCAAGGTGAGTGGCCATGCCCCAGCCACTGCTGTACCCAGCTGCTGGCCGGGCTGGCACCACATGCTGTCACCCGTCTTGCCACAGGCCGGCCACTCTGAACGAGCGTGTAGCCCTGATCTGCCTGCCTCCTGAGCACTATATTGTGCCCGCGGGCACTGTCTGCGAGATAGCCGGCTGGGGGGAAACCAGAGGTACCTGCTGTGGGCAGTCCACATCAAGGCATTGTCCCCTGCAATGGCATCTTCTGCCCCACAGCATCCCCTGCCCACAGTGTCCCCATATCCATGGCATCCTCCTGCACACAGAATCCCTATATCTCTGGCATCCCCCTGCATGCATTTTCCTGGCTGTGCCAGCCTCCTGCCTACAGCATCTCCCTTCCATAGCATCCTCCTGTCCATGACATCCTCCTTCCTGCAACATTCCCCAGCAACAGCATCCCCCTGCCCACAGCATCCCCTTCGGTAGCACTCTCCCTGTGAAGGCATCCCCATGCATGCAATCCCACTTCTCCTGCCCTTCCCCTGTCACGGCACCTCCAGTCTGTGCATCCCCTGTCCACTGCCCTGTGCACTTGCTGCCCACAGGCACAACAGATGGCAGTGTGCTGAATGTGGCACGGTTGCCCGTGCTGGCCCATGGTGAGTGCAACGCAGCGTTGCGTGGGCGCCTGAAGGAGAGTGAGCTGTGCACTGCCCCACTGCGTGCCGGCGTGGGGGCCTGTGAGGTGAGCTGGGCCAAGGACCACGGCCTTGGGAGGCCATGAGTGTTGGCACAGGGGTGACACTGCTTTTTGGGTGCCCTAGGGAGATTACGGAGGGCCACTGGCTTGCCTCACTGCCGACTGCTGGGTGCTGGAGGGGGTGATCACTCCTTCCCGTGTCTGTGCCCGCACTGACCAGCCTGCCCTCTTCATCCGTGTCTCCCTTTATGTTGACTGGATCCACAAGGTGATGAAGATGGGCTGAGCTGTCTCAGCCCCAGCGTGGCACTGCTGCCACAGTGCAATAAAGGCCCAGCCATAGCTGCAGGGGTTGGCACCGCACAGGGTCTCACGTTTATTTAAGACCAAACGCTAACCCATGTCTCATCCTGCCCCTGGCTACACTTGCTCCGTCCTCTACTTCTGGTGTAGTCCCCAGGACCAGCAGTCACTTTGATGCCAGCACAGCTGCAGGGGCACCACAGATGCTAGGGGTGCTGTTGGCCCATCCTGTCCTGCTGAGGCCTTCCAAGGTGCTGGAGAAGCCAATGGGTGCAGTTTCTGAAGACATCAGCCTCTGTCTTCACGCCAGTCAGAGCATGGCTGCCCTCTGGGTACCACAGCAGCCTGTGGGGCGGGACAGGATGGACGGTGCTGGCTGAGCACCCTGGGGTTCCCTCCTGACTCTTGCCTACCTGCACCCCACTCACCGTGCTGGCACCCCCCTGGCCCGCAGCACCCGGTAAAGCTCCAGCGCCTGTGTGGGGCTGACACGCCGGTCTCGGGCACCGACACACAGCAGCATTGGTGTCTGCAACTGGCACAGCTGGTGGTGGGTGCCTGGCACCCTACACCCAGCACCCCGCACCCGTCCTGCCCTTGCCTTACCCTGGCTGCCTGGGCGATGGGCGAGCGCAGCAGCATGGTGGCTACCTCCTCGGCACGGGGCACCCGCTCATAGGAATAGGGCAGCCCCAGGGAGGTGTAGCGCCTGTGGCATGAAGGTGCTGGTGGGTGTCATGGGGATGTGGCAAAGGGTGGCACAGGTTGGGGGCTGGCACTCACCAGTCAGGGATGTCAGAGGTGCCCAGCAGTGCAGGCAGGTTGGAGACGGGGCTGCGCAGGGCACAGGCTTGGTAGCGTTCGGGCTCACGGATGAGGAGGTGGAGGGCGATGAAGGCTCCATGGGAGCCAGCCAGCAGAGCCAGGCGGTGTGGGTCCAGGGGCTCACTGCGCAGCACCTGCTCCACTGCCAGCTGTGCCCATGGAGCACCCATCAGCAGCACCCAACCATCAGCACCCCACCAGCAGCATCCTTCCAGCAGACCTCGCCATCACCATCCCACCATCAACACCCAAACATTAGCACCCCACCATCACCATTCTTCCAGCAGGCCCCACCAGCAGCATCCTCCTAGCAGACCCCAAACATCAGCACCCCACCACTGGCATTCTCCCAGCAGACCACCTCACCACCATCCCATCAACCCCAGCCTTCCAGCAGACCCCTACCATCAGCACCCACCTCAGTGGCCCTCACCTGGGTGTCTGCCACATCCTGCTCACCCACGCAGGAAAGCAGGGAGTTGATGCTGGCCTGGCCAAAGCCCAGAGAGCCACGGTAGTTCACTGGGGAGATGGAGGCCATGGATGACACATCTTCAGTGGGGCACAGGGTCACATGTCCCCAGGCTCCCCGATACTCACCCAGGAGCACAGCAAAGCCCAGCTGGCACAGCATGGCCATGCTTGGGCGCCAGCGGGCATCAAAGACAGCATGGGGTCCACCTGGGGACAGTGGAGATGTCACCTGGGGTGACATCAGCACTGCCAGGGTGTCCCCACTGTCCCCTCACTCACCATGTGGGCACACGATGAGGGGGTGTGGTACCGTGCCAGCTGATGGGCTAAGCAGCAGGGCCTCAAACGTCTGTGTGCCTGTGCCAGGAAAAGGAAGGTATCCTGCTCAGAACCTAGAACCCTGGACACCCGGAAGCCTGCCCACCCCCTGCACCTGAGGGCCCCTGGCACCCAGGTGGCACCGTGGTGCAGCAGGGGTCCCCAGGTGTTCACCGTGTGCAGCAGGGCTCTGCCCACTGATAGTTAGGGTCTTCCAGGTGACACCAGGCACTGGTGGTGTGTCCTCCACTGGCACCCAGTGGAGGGGAAGCTCCTGGCCCATGGGCGGCAGCACTGCTACCACCTGGGTACAAGGAGTGGGTGGCAACAGGGCACCCCTGTCTCAGGGCTTCTGGCCCCTGCTGGGATGTTATTGGCCCCAGTGTGCCCACAGTCTCAGTGCTACAGTGCTCTGCGGTGCCATTCTGTGCCATGCAATGCTGTGCCTGGTCATACTGCCCTAAGCCATGCTGTGCTGTCCTTGGCCATGCTGTGTCTTGTCAAGTTGTGCTAAATACACTATGCAATGCCAAGGCTGTGCTGTACAATGCCAGGCTGGATCTGGCTATGCCATTCCAGGCTCTGCAATACCATGCCTGGCTGAGTTATGCCATGTTGCATTGTGCCACACCATACTTTGCCATGCCACGCTGTACCTATCCCTGCCGTGCCTTGCTGCATATTGCCATGCCATACCATACCGTGCCATGCTCTGCCTGGCAGCACAGTGACATGCCATATCACACTGTGCTGCGTGGTACCAGGTCTCTGCTCACCAGACTGGGAGGGTGGTGTGGGGCCGAGCAAGTGGCCACCATCAGGTCCCACTGGAAGGCGAGCAGTTCCCAGCACCCATCAGGTGACCCTGGGGACAGAGAGCACACTGGCACTTGTGGGCACTCACCATGGCACTGTGGGCATCCTGGCGCTACATACCTGCTGTCAAGTTGGTGACCGTGGCCACCTCTGTGTCCACGAGCAGCAAATCCTGCAAAGGTGCAGAGCACAGGCAGCCATGTCACCAAGGGGTGCAGGGGCCATCTCTCTGTCCCCCCCATCCCCAGGGCTCACCGTGCGGCTTCTCTGTGGGGTGCCCAGCACAACTCGCCTGCTGTCAGCCGCCCAACACTGTGGTGGCAGTGCCTCCATGTAGAGCCCGGTGAAGGCTGTGAGCAGGACAGAGCTGGTGAGCTGATGCCATGGGCACATGCCATGGAAGGGTCCTGATCCCCCAGTAGTGCCCAGCCCTGCCTCCTGTGCCGCACTCACACTCTGTGGGCTCCTGCACCACGTCGATCACTGTCACTGTCTGCCTTGTCTGCCAGGTGAGCTGGGGAGAGCTAGCAGTCAGGGAAACTGAAGCAAGCAAGGGGATTGGGGACCAAGCCCACCCACCACCCTGGCCAGGCACTGTGAGAGCTTGGCCAGTTCCAGGCTGAGTCCTGCACTGGTGGCAGTGCCCACAGGGCCCCACTCACCATGCACAGGCGCATGCACTGCCGGTGGGGCCCCCCCAGGCTCCCCTCCAAGTAGAGCAGGCGCCGGCCATCGGGACTCAAGCGGGGAGAGCAGGCAGCACCATGGTCAGCTGACAGCAGCTCTGTGGGCAGTGTGGGGTCAGGACCTGGGGCACCCACAGAGCCCCAGGCACCCCTCAAGTCCGTGGTGCTCACCGCACTTCCCACTGGCCAGGTCCAAGTGGAAAATTCCAGACCTGGAAAGGAAGTCAAGGGTCACTCTAGGGGCCCATGGTCATGATGGCAATGGGTGGGTGGGCATTCTGACACATCACTGGGTGTTAGGGGGACCCACCTCCTGTTGGAGCAGGCGTTCAGCCCCAGGCGGAACGGCTCATGCCACCAGCCCACAAACACCACGCCACGGTCATCTGGAGACCACAGGGCCTGTGCAACAGTTGGGCTTGTCCCACAGCCCACCACTGGCCCTCCCAGGACTCCCTTTTGCACCCAGTCCTGACCTGGCCAGCAGAAAGGTGCTCCGGGATGCCCTCCAGCACAGTGAGGTTGCTGCCCTCCAGATCCAGGACACAGAGGACAGGCATGCTGCGGGTGCTCAGTGCCTCCCCCCAGTCCTCATGGTACACGAACTGTTCGCCCTGTGGCACAGTCCCATCACACCCACAGCCCATGGGGCTCTGTGCATGGCATACTTAGGGGATGCACAGTGTGCACATAGGGCACACAGTACACTCATGGTGTTCATCACACACTCAAGGGGCACATGGCACCCACCTACCTCCTCATACTTATGCTCCTCCACTGGCCTGGCTGCTCCTGGCACATCCCAGGGGCAGGGGGGCTGTGGTTTGGGCCGGTTCTTCTCAGCCACATAGAGAAGCCGTGTCTCCGAATGGGACCAGGCCAGACAGGCGAAGGGCCCTGGCACAGTGAGAGAGTGCCAAAGCCCAGCCTGGTGCAGGCACAACCGGGCACTGGGACCACTAGCTGTGCCATCTTCACCCGTGTTGGGGGCATGGGGCAGGGACCCTACCCTCTGTGTAGACCTCCCCATGTTTCCTCAGTGCTGTGAGGTCCACGCTGTGACTGCACCCACCGATGCCCCACACCTGGGGGTCACAGGGTTCAGCACAGGCACACCATGGCTGTGGTGCCTACCACTGGCACTCCAGCCATCCCAGTGAGCCCCAAGGCTGTCTGCATTACCTCCAGCAGCTCGTGGCCCTGCTGTGGGCAGCGGCTCAGCACGGCACGGTGCTGCCCAGTGGGTGAGTCCCGGCTGAGAAGCCTGCAGGTGGGAGGGAGGGAGGCTGTGGCGAGTGGCACACTATGGGCACTGGCCGTGTCACGGGCACAGGCCATACCACAGGCATTGGCCAGGCCACCCCATCCCGTAGCTGATCCATGCCATACTGGTTGTGGATCTTGGCACTGAGCGCTGTCCGGCTGATGGTGAGGCCGCCATCGCCCGTACGCCGCAGGCTGTAGTGGCGGCTGAAGTGCAGGAGCTGGTGGCAGGACAGATTGGGGCGGCTGCACTCTGCAGGAGGGGACTGTCAGCACCCACCCACACCAGCTCCATGGAAAAAAAAGCTCTGGATGCTGGAGCCTGTGACTCACCAGTGTAGAGCAGGAAGGTCTGTCCCCCATCGGCGGCCCCAAGGGCAGCACGGGTGATGGCAGGGAACTGGCTCAGCTCCCGGTAGCAGGCAGCAGGGCCGCTGGCTGCCTGGGTGGCGGAAAAGGCACCACTGGCTAAGGGCAACCTCACCCCTCTGCCCGTGCCAACCCCCAAAATGGGGCCGTGCCCACCCGTGCAGCACCCCCCCAGCCCCCTTGCTAACCTCTATGTCCCGCTTGGTCGTGGAGGCCATGGAGCCTCACTCTGCTGCCCTGGGCCGCTGGCGCCTGCCACTCAGCAGCTGGCAGGATGCCAAAGGGTGCGCGAGCAGCCTGGTTGGTGCCAGCCCTCCAGCTGGCCCGCGCTGCCTGCAGTGGCTGGGCAGGGCTCCCCCTCTGCCGTGGCGTCCCTGGTGGCACAAACACCAAGTTGTGTGGGAGAAGGATCCACTGGTTCCTGGGACACTGGGAGCAGAGACAATGCTGGTGCTGGCACCACCACCAAAGATGCTGGGGTGCTATGTGATTTATTGAGGGGCATCAGCATTCAGGGGGGATCGTTAGCACTGCAGGTGCTTCAGCAGCCACAGCACCATGTTCATGAAGCCATCAGCTTCGGCTTCAACGCCGGCCAGTGCATGGTTGTTCCCTGGGTACCAGAGCAGCCTAGACAGAAGATGAGAGGAGTGTTAGCACCATGCCCACACAACCTCATCCTGGTACCCAGCACCCCACTCACCTTGTGGGGACTCCCCTGGCCTTAAGAGCACGATAATACTCCAGCCCCTGCTTGGGGGGCACACGCCGGTCGTCCTCCCCCAGCATCAGCAGCACAGGTGCGCGGACCTGTGGAAGTGGCACAGCCTCAGTGCTGGCACTGCCAGAAGGGATGGGGACAGGGATGGAAACAGGGATGTACCCGGTCAATGTAGTGCATAGGTGATTTGCGCAGCATCTCGGACCACTGGGCTGGGTCTGGCAGGGAGTGGGGCATGTAGGGCAGCCCCGTCTCTGTCAGGCACCTGCAGGTGAGAAGGATGGAAGCACATGTAGGGCTGGGGTGGTGGGGGCTGGGGGCAGCAGTACTCACCAGTCAGGGATGTCAGTGGTGGTCACCATGGAGGCAATGTTCACCACGGGGTTGCGGACCACACAGGCGTGGTAGGTGTCGGGGAACTGGCCAAGAAGGTGGCATGCCAGGAAACCCCCGTGTGAGCCGCCCACCAGTGCCACCCGGCCAACATCCAGTGACTCCTCCTGCAGCACTCGCTCCACACAGAGCTGCCACCACAGGGGACACTCAGTGAGGCCTGCAGCCCTGCCTTCCCTCCCTGATGTACCCACAGGAGTATAGGGTGTTCCAGGACCATGTACTGGGGCTGTACCTGCACGTCGCGCACATCCTGCATGCCCACATTGCCTGGCAGGGAGGCTACGTTGTCCTGGCCGAAGCCCAGCGAGCCACGGTAATTCACTGGGGGTGGGGGCAGGCACTATCAGAACCCTTCATCCCTCTGTCCCAACCCCACCGCAGGCACCATGCCACCCAGCAGTGGCTGAGCCCCATGGTATCACTCACCCAGCAGCACAGCGAAGCCCACGCGGCAAAGTGCTGCTGGGTACAGCATCCACCCAGCTGTGAAGACAGAATGAGGACCCCCTGTGAAAGGCAAAGGGGGGGGTGATACTGCTTGGTCAGGGCCACCATGGGATCCCAGTCAATGGTGAGGACAGACCAGTTTCCCTGAGGGGCATTTGGGGAGAAGGGGGGTTCAGACCTGCAGGTGTGGCCCCCTTCCCAGCTCTTACCATGAGGCATCACTATCAGAGGGGGTTTCTGTGCAGCAGTGCTCATGCCTGGGCGCAGCAGAATGGCATCAAAGTCCAGGCCTCCTGCAGAGGTGGAACAAGGGTTGTTAGAGCTCAGTGGGGGTGGCAGGGCTTGGCCTGGAACACCCTGGCACTCACCATACTGGGGGTGCTCCTGCTCTGGTGGGGGCTGAAAGGTGCGGATGCCCCAGCTGATGCCAGGCACGTGGGGTGTTTCCTGCAGGCAGACCCACCGTGCCTGTGCCTCCCGTCCGGCCTCAGGCAAAACAGCCACTCTCTGTGCAAAGAGAAGGGTCAGTGCTGGTGCCAAGAGGCTGGTGGGTGCAGGGGAGGGGAAGTCACCTTACCAGTGTGGGTGGGCAGCTAGGGGTGGAGAACCTGGCCACCAAGAGGTCCCGGTCGATGGTGAGAACAGACCAGCTTCCACGGGGGGCATCTGGGCAGGTGGGGGAGGGTCAGACATACAGGCATGACACCCTCCCTAGCCTTGTCACTAGTCTGGCACTCACCAGCCGTCAGCGAGGTCGTGGTGCCTGTCACTGTGTCCACCACAAACACATCCTAGGGGCAGGAGGGCAGAGTTCAGTGAAGCCCTGACGTGGCCTGGCCCCCCTTCCATGTCCCCATGCCCTCCCTCCTGGCACAGCAGTCCTTACCTGCTGGCTGCGCTGGGCTGTGTCCAGCACCAGCCTGCGGCTATCAGCTGCCCAGCACAACCCTGGCAGACTGCTGCAGTAGATGCCCGGGAAGGCACCTGTAATGAGAGTGGTGGTGCTGAGCACCCCTCTGTCCCCCCTTGTCTGCAATTCCCCAGGCTGTACTTACCCCACACCTGCCGCGGCATGACCTCCAGCACTGTGGTGGTTTGCTTGGTGCACCAGTCATACTGCAGGAAACAGGATGAGTTTTGCAGGGTGTCAGCCTTCCCACCCTCACTGCATCCCAAGGAGAGGGCACCACCGTCCTCCTGCTGGCCCCTGCATGGGTGCCCTCCCACTGCTGCTCACCATGCAGAGGCGGCTGCATTGCTGGTGGGGACCCAGGGCCTCGTTCTCCAGGTAGACGATGTGGCAGCGGTCGGGGCTGAGACGTGGGGACCACACAGCCTTGGTGTCCCCGGAGAGCAGCTCTGCATGGGCACAAGGGGACAGTGAGGGGCTGCGGGGAGCTCTGGTGCTGCCTGGGTCTGGGCACACATCACTCACCACATCTCCCGCCTGTCAGGTCCACGTAGAAAAGTGCTGACCTGCCGGCAGAGACGGGTGTCACCGCAAGAACTGGGGTCCCGGCTGCAGGGCTGGGTGCCCCACAGGGACTCACCGGCGGTTCGTGCAGTGCCGCAGGCCCAGGCGGAAAGGCTCATGCCACCAGCCCACGAACACCACACCAGTGTCACCAGGTGACCAGAAACCCTGTGGGGAGAGGAGGGGTGAGCAGCTTAGCTGGCCACTGGCCCCCAAAACCTCCCTTCTCCAGTCCCTGGGGCTCCCCATTCTCACCTGTCCAGGAGAGAGGTGCCCTGGGATGCCCTCCAGAACTGAGATGCTGCTGCTCTCGATGTCCAGGACACAGAGGACGGGCACACTGCGGGTGCTCAGTGTCTCCCCCCAGTCCTCGTGGTACACAAATTGCTCACCCTGCAGCACAGCCCTGTAAGCCTTACAGTAGCCCCACAGGCCCCTGCCAGCTTTGGGGATTGGGGACCCCACCTTGAGGGGCACATCCTTCTCAGGATGTCCTCTGTCCTCGTCAGAGGTGCCCAGCTCAGGGGCTTTGCTCTGGAAGAAGGATTCAGCCTTGGGACGCTTCTTCTCCGCCACATAGAGCAGGTGGGTCTCCGAGTGAGACCAGGCCAGACAGCCAAACTGGTCTGCAGGGATGGGTCAGGCAGTGGCCACCAGGAGCCCCTGGGACCTCACATCCCCCCAGCATCCCCCAGTCCCTCACCATCATCATAGACACTGCCATGCTTGTCCAGCGCTGTCAGATCGATGCTCTTCACCTTGCGGTTCTGATCCCAGATCTGGGGGTAGAGATGCCATGATGGCTTCCGAGCCACAGTGTGGATCCAACTCCAAGTCCCAGAGTGGATTTGTCCCCCCAGCCCCCTCCTCACTTCCAGGAACTGCTTCTCCTTCTCCTTGCCAGGCACCTTGCGCAGAACAGCCTTCAGCGCCCCACTGGGGGACTCCTGTCTCAGCAGCCTGCAGGTGGGTGGTTGCACATCAGCCCCCCACCATTGGCACACAGAGGGGCCACCAGAGAGGAGGATGGGATGAGATAGGACTCACTCATCCTTGATCTCAGAGCAGGTGCCAGTGGGTCCCGAGTAGACAATGGAGGCCCCATCATGGAAGATCAGGTACTGCCGGCAGAATTTCACATTCTCAGCACGTGCCAGGTCCCTTTGAGACCACTCTGCGAGGAGGAGCAGGGTGAGGACACACTCTGCAACCCTGCCAGGAAGGCAGAGAACCCCCAGACACCCCTGGCCTTTCCAGGGAGCCACCCCATCCCCGTACCAGTGTAGAGGCTGCAGTACTTGCCCCCGTACTGGGTGGTGACGTCAGGGCCAAGGCAGGCGGTGCTGAGACCTGGGTGTTCACATAGCTCCCGGTACAGCTCCACCACCTCCTCCGTGCTTGGCAGCACCTGTGGGACCCACCAGGATGGCTGCTGGGCACAGGGCCATGCTGGGGTGCAGGGTGGGATAACAGCTGGGGAGTGGTGGGGCACGGGAGGGCAGTTACTGGGGCACCAGCATACATAGTGGGGATCAGGAATATACTGGGGACATCTACTGGCATGTGGTGGGCAATGCCTGGGGGTGAAGTGCTCGGGTAGTTATTGGGGTACTTGGGGTGAATTAGGAGAGTTCTGAGGGGCAGCTACTGGGGTACATGGGGGGGTATAAGGTACAGGGGCAGTTGCTGGGGTACTGGGGGTAGTACTGGGGGGGCAAAGCCAAGGCAGTGACTGTAGTGCATGGAGACATACGAGTTACCGGGATACAAGCTGGGGTACAAGCTCCTGGGAGCATGTATTGGGGGCAGTGCTGGGGGTGAAGAGCTGAGGCAGCTACTGTAGTACAGAAGGGGTATAAGGGTATAGGGGCAGTTACGGGGGGTCTGGGAGGGGAGAAGGCACCAGGGCAGTTACTGGAGTACCAGGAGGAGTTAAGGAGTTAGGAGGGTACTGGGGGCAGTAACTGCGGTACCAGGGGCACTGCCTGGGTGTGCAGGGCAGCTTGAGGGGATTAGGAAGGTGTCGGGGCATTCCCTGCGGTACCGGGGGTGCAGAGCCGGGGCAGTTAGCGGAGCACCGGGGGCCAGCGGTTTCCCGGGCCCACCGGGTGGGAGGGTTGGGGGCTGTACCCTGGACGGGGCTCCCAGGGGCTGCAATGACAGGGCACGGGGCGGGAGGGGAAGGGGGGGGGGGGGGGGGGGGGGGGGGGGGGCGGGGGGGGGGGGGGAGAGGCAAGGAGTGCCTCTGATGCCCCTGCTACAGCCACACATTCCAGCTAAACCCAGCCCATGGAAAGAAAATGGGCACAAATAACCACACTCACAGGGGAATTTGCCTCTCTTTTTTTTTTGTCAACATGCAGGATGCTGTGTCTGTGGGATTTATCAACCTGGTAGGCTGCCTTTTGTTCACACTTTCTGTCTGAGAGCCTTGGACTTAACATGATGATTTGCCAAAGAGGGTCAATCTCGAGCCTGGCTGATTGCAGAGAAAAGCTTGGAAATGTGGGAACCCCACAGCTCAAAACCAGGATCCTCTTGGCATGGTTATTATTACACACGTTCAAACCTTGTGGGTTTTAATGTTTCAAGTGGGGATTCATTAAAACCTCATTCAAGAAGGAATGATGAGACTCAGGTGATCCAGCAGGCACGACACTGAGGCAGAACAACAGCACCAGGTAGGACTTGTGGCCAGTGCCACATGCAGCCAGCACTGCTCCAAGAAAAATCCCTCCCCAGCCAGGCTTGGCTTGTCACAGAGCATGTCTGGCTACTGCTATAGCTGGCTCTACAGACTTCCAAGTCCCAGCAAGCTGCAGGTCAGGGAAAGAGCAGCCCTGCCAGGGGTGGAGGTGGCCAGGACAACCCCCCTGCAGTCACAAAGGGCTAGGAAAAGGTTTTCTCACACCTCAGGACCAACCCACCTGCTCTTTCCCCTGATTCCTTCAGTTCATCACAACCCTTCTCAGCCCCTGGATGCTCCCAGGCAATGATCAGTGTATGTGCAAAGCAGAAGGCACTAGGATCATGGTAGAAACGGGACTGGAGAGCTCCCAGAAAGGCACTTTTGACCTGTAGCCCAAGCAGAGATGGGGTTGTGACAGCCCAGTGGGAAACTGGGAGCTGCTGGGTGTAAACCCCATGGAACCAGCAATTCAGCTTCGAAGAAAGCCACCTCATGGCAAGTGTGGTGACTGGATGAAGGGGAAAGATGCTCCTGAGCCAGCCAGCACTGGCATCATCTCCCAGGCAGCCTCAGGCTGTGTGGCTAGGAAAAGAAGCAAGCCACTAAAGAGTTAATCCTCAACAAAAGGTTTCAAGTGCTAAGGAAAAGTGGCCACCGGTTACCCAAGTGATTTAAAGTACTTTAGGATATCTATGCCACATTAATCTTGCATGTCTCCCTGTCACCTACTTTCCAAGTAGCTGCCTCCCCACCAGACAGTAGTAGGTTTGTCCGGGTGAAATGGATTTACATTTAATTCTTTAACTGGTTAGAAAGTTCTGAAAAGCTGGAGGTTTTCTGGGGGAGGGAAGCACGGAAAAGGGCAGAGTTAAGCAGCATCCATCCACATAAACCAAACAGGTCTGCACCCAAGGACTCGTGCCATAAACCTTGGAATTTTACAAGCAAGTTTTATATTAATTCTTTAGAAAGCCTTTGTGCTTAGGGTTTCAGACAGAATATAAAAGCACCATATAAATATCAGCACAATATAGCAGGCAGCTGTTAGGTACTTTAACCATTCCCAATCAATTATCATAAAGAGAACAAGCATGCTGAATCCCATCAGAGTGCCATGCAGTAACCCTTCCACCTCAGCCTTCTCCTTCCTGCCCTGTAAAATTAAACTTGCAATAAATCACTTGTAAAACGACAGAATAGGGAATGTTCTGGAAGGGTTTTGGCAGTGGGCTGGGATAGGTGGAGATACTCAACCCACTATTTTGGAATAGCAAAGAAAACTCAACAGTGCTTAAGAGTGAAAAAGAGCAGAATAAACCCAACTATTCCATTCAAACCCAAACTGTCAACCCTGGGAAGCAGCACAAGCACACCTGACAGATGAGATTTGATTATTTGGCAGAAAAAAATAAAAGAGGGATGCAGTAAAAGCACTTCTGGAGCTGAATAAACCACCAACCAACTTCTTATAGAGACACCAAGCACCCTGTCTGCTTTTTTAATCCCCTGTAACTCCATCCACTGGGTGAGCTGGTTGCTTTGCATCATTCCTCATCATCAGGATAAAGAAGCAGAACCTCTTTTATACCTTTATATATAAATATATATATATAAATAACATCTAGTTTTTCCTGTAGCTTTCCTCTCAGTAGGCTGCCTTTCCTTTTCCACTGGTTTTTGGTTCCCTGTGAGAAGAGGATGCTCCAGCAAAAGAGAAAGCAGCAGTGCAGTGATATTTAAGACAAACCAGTTTACAGGGCAAAAAAAAATCAATACCCAGAAGTATGAATTAATTACTAGCAAGTTGTCTATCCCATAATATCCTCCCAAAAACTAGCAATGGGGATGCCCCTTCCCCACTGGCATTTTTCTCACCACACAGCAAACACACCCAGTGGAAAACTGGGTTTCATAAGGCAGCTGGAAAAGCAGAATTCCAGTGGAAAGCCTCAAATGCCCTGTGCTACTGTTTCAGTAGCATCTGAGCAACAATATCCTTAGAATATAATTACAAATTGCAATGTTTCATAAAGTTATCAAGTTAGCAAATTCAATATATTTAGAATATACTTACAAATGGCAGTGTTTAATAAAGTTATAAATATATTTAGAATATATAAATGGCAGTGTTTAATAAAGTTATAAATATATTTAGAATATATTTATAAATGGCAGTGTTTAATAAAGTTATAGTTAAATATATTTAGAATGTATTTATAAATGGCAGTGTTTAACAAAGTTATAGTTAAATATATTTAGAATGCATTTGTAAATGGCAGTGTTTAATAAAGTTCTAAAGCTCAATAGAGAAATAAAAGCCTGAGCTTTATGAAACTCCCACAAGGCAGCTCAAAAGAGTGACAAATCTTTCTAGAAGCAAGCAAGCCTCACCCAGTGGAATTTAAAGTTGACTTTCTGGCAATATATATATATGTTTTACAACATTCTGGTATCATTCTGCAGCAGCAGAACACCTACATCCCAAAATACCTACCCCAAAAACTGCCACGACACACTCAGCTTGCCTTTCACATCTTGAAGACAACAGAAGAAAAGTTTCCAGAGGCAGCATCAGTGGGTTTTAGTTTCCACTTGCAAATATCTTTTTTTTTTTTTTTTCCCAGGGAGAATTTCCTTGAAAGCCCTAAATGAAAATCTATATAATTAAGGAAAAGCCCATTGCTTCAAACAGATTGAGTGTCTTCCACCCATTTCTCTCTTTCTAGCTACTCAGATATGCTATATTTCCTAATTATCACCTTTTAAGGGCCATCTGGGCCCCATTCCTCACCATCAGGGGGCAATTCCATTTGCATTGTTCATGGGCTTAGTCATGATCAAGTAGTCTGGTGGTAAAGTTCATTAGAAATGAGAAGAAAAGCATGAAACCTCACACAGCAAAGCAAGGAGCTGATACCTCCATGCCCACAGCAGAGAGAAGCATTGAATGCATATTCTCACACGACTTAACAAGGCTGCAATATTCATATTTTGGGGTTTTATTTCTCCTTTAAAGAATCATTTAGCCTGGTCCCTGAGCAGGTATGTAATGAAAATTTGAGACAGTCTCTGCACACTTGGAAATATATCTCAGTTAAAGAGAAGCAAATAGTGAAAGGAGAATATAGTAAATAAAACCATGCTGGACTGACAGCTGTGAACATGGAAAGCCTAATAAAGGCAATGCAATGATACTTTAATTTCTTCTATTAATCAGAAGTTGGCTGCAAATCACAAATCAAAGGCAAGAACTTTGTAGTCGTGGAATTAAATATGAAATACAGATGTAAATACAGATGCACAGGCAGAGGCTGTGTTGTTAAAGATCACAGAGACCTTGTTTGGGATGAGAAAAGTTGCTTTTTGTTGGCATCCAGCAATAAATTCCACTGTACAATTCCAAACTCATCAGTATAGGTGGGGGGTAGCAGGGGAAAAGAACTGAGAAACTGCCTGGATCCTATAGTATGGGTCACTTGTTCATAAATATGAAATA
>JAOEGS010020552.1:0-25866 GCA_025447755.1 Corythornis vintsioides
GGGGAGGAGGGAAAGGTAAGTGGAAGGTGTTCTCATGAACGTCGTTGTTTTTCCTCACTGCCGTACTCTGATTCAGTCGTTAAATTGGTGACGGTTTAGTTGTTTCAATGAAATTGACTGTGTTTCTCGAGCTGAGTCTGCCTTTGCCCATGCCCGTAACTGGTGAGCCCTCAGCCTGTTGTATCTTCTGCCCATCCCACTGTTGTTGGGTGAGAGGGAGTGGCTGCATGGGGCTGTGGTGGTGTTCTCCTGTGTTGCTGAAGCCAGGATAGCAGTGCACAGTAGCTTAAGGTTTAGTTTCAAGGATGTAAGAAGCAGAGAAGTGCTGGGAAAACTGATTCTGGGATGGTGCAGAGTTAGTGATGACTCGTTATGTACACGGATTCATACTCTGTTCTTCCTGACCACACAAGGCTTCATCCTGAAAATAAGGATGCTTAAAAAAGCCCCAAAGGGTTGAGCAGTCGAGCCCAGTGATATCATGGAATTAACTCAACAATCCTGTTTTAAACGAAATGTTTTCTCTGGTATGTTTGAAGGATTTCTGTAGGTAAAGCATTTATTTGAACATAAAAGAATAGGGAAATTTGAGAGGTACATCCTCAGTAACCCTTTTCAATAATTCTGGGATATCAATGGTGTTAAAAAACCCCAAAAACTGCTTTAATGTCTCATCAGTATTTTTATGTAGGTTGTAACTTTGAAAAGATTTTCTTTTTTTCAGTTTGTAGTGATTTAGTTTGGAAATACTATATGCCTCTGTAATATATTAAATACAAAATTGCAGATGCTTGTGGCATTTTCTGTTGCCTAGATAAAATTACAGCTAATTTGATATTGGTAATAGTCCCATTTCAAACAGGAGATTGAATTAAATAATCTCACAGTTTCCTTCCAACTAGCATTTCTATGATAAGTTCGAATTTAAAGAAAAAAAAACTTGTAATAGTGTAATTTTTCCCTGAAAATCCAGGATGAAGATGACTGCAGCTAAAGTATACAAATAGGTGTTGGTGTGCAGATGTGTGTAGATATGTAAATACACTTTGAATGTCATAAATAATTGTGCATTTGCTGAATTGGAGCCTCTGAATCATTTTAAACATTACAGTCTCAAAAAAGAGGTGAGACAGTAGACTAGTACATTTTGAGTAATTTTTCTACACAGCAATTAATTTAAAATGTTACATGACATAGGGTACTTAGAGGTCCAGAACTGCAAGTACATCTGTGAAAAGAAGTGAGAATGAAAAAAAAAAAAAAAAAGAAAAGAAAAACAGAAAAAAGGAAAGGAGGAAAGGAAAGAATGAACATAACAAGTGGAAAAAGAAAATGTGAATCTCAGAAACACATTTTGGGTTTATTACTATGGCTGCAGTTTTAAACTTGTTTAAAATAAGTATATTTCATTGGGATTCACACTGACTGATAGGTATCCTGGCAGATGAAGACACCTCCACGAACTGCACAGATACATAGATGCAGTTCAAAATATAAAGAGTGAATATACATATTTATGGATCGAATCCTCCCTCCCTTCATTTTGTATCCAAAATTCAGTGTGATAAAAGTCCTAAAATATATTGATGTCTTTTCTCAACTCCAAAGCCATAGCCAGATATGCCATACTGTTTTCTCTGAGGTAAAAGAAAGACTTGGTTTAGTCAAAGAAATTTGTCTGGCCATATTTTCCTAAATGCCACATGATCACATGAGCTTCTGTTGTTGCTAAAAAGCCTCTGCCACTAAATTTCCAAGTCACCACCTGTGGGTTTTAAACTTAGAGAAAATGACATGGCTTTACAGCTGGTGAAAATACCAGTTGTAATTGAAGTTAGTATATTTCAGAGGCGTTTCCTCCGGTTTGTTTAGCTACATTAGCAGAGCACTTCATAAATAAAGGCCTGTGGATACTGTAGAGCAGGGCTTTTCAGTCTGCTTAATGAGCTCTTCAATACGGAAAATAGTGGCTTTTTTTCAAACCTCTAACTTAGTCTGTGACACCAGGAAGACAGGGCATGGTGGTGACTAATAGGTCTCTGTGCACTTAATGTGAGGTAGTACAAAAGTTCATCTGCTTTCAATAATTCTATTTATCAAGTTTTAATTAGATCCTTTGCAGCTACATGTCCTTTGATCTGAGCTAATTGATCATACATTGTGTTTTTAATAGGTTTCATAATAATAATGGTTGGCACTAACTTAACACTTTACATTTTCAAAGTGCCATGCAAACATTAACTAATTAACCCACAGAAAGTCCTTTGAGAGTTAAGAACAGTACCTAAATATTTTACTCATTTTATAAAAGGGGAATCTGAGAGATGCAAAATTATTTGCCCAAGATCAGGGAGTGAGATGAGAGAAGGGTCCTCAAACAGAAGGCAGGAGAAGTTGGCCAAGTGGATTGAAAGTCAGTATTTGCATATTGCTGGAAATGTTGATATTTTGAAACATGTTTTATTCAAATTTGAACTGAATCATGGTTTGGTTCTAAATGTAGAATAAAAATAGACTACAAAAACATATATATTTGACTTAAATCTTAAATGCATATTTGAATTTAAAATACACATATTTAAATTCATTTTCATTTTATCTTTTTAACAGTTTTTTATTGTAAAACTGGTTATCCTATAATGCTATTCTTCATGACATATCTGTAGTTTTAAAAAAATTCTGTCAAATTGCAATAAAACAAGTGATAGTAGTAAAACCATTAAATATTTTTTGTTCTATTAGAAGGAAAAAAGGAAGCTTCTATAGGAGAGAGTATTTTTATACTTATTTGAAAATATTTACTTTACACTTAGTTGAAAATAATATTATTTTTAAGTTACAGAAAACCGACATTTTTTGAAAATTTAATAAAAAAGTTTTTTAACAGTAAAGTTCCATTAAAGATGTTTAATGTCAGTCAGAAAAGTTAACATTTAGTGACACTCAGGGACAAGCAAGTTTAAGATACTCCTGTTCTTAATGGAGGAAACAAAAAAAGTTGTTCCTGACTTACTATTCTTTCCTTATGTGACTTAAAAAATATATATTTACTGGGCACACTTTAGAGACTATAGACCCTTATATTTAAAAACCTGTGATGACAGGAGCTGTTTATATCAATCTGCAATGCTACTTTTATCCTGAGAATTCCTTTGTGGTCGCTGGACCTTTTGCACTCTACTATTCTTAGCTCAGCTGGCTAATAATTATTTCTTCTGCCAACTCACATTTCCTTTTATCCAGAATCAGTTATTGGTCTATTTATCGTATTCCAGGTTGTACATAGTATTCCAGAGCAAAGCCTCAAATTGACAGAATATACTCTTGAGACTTTGTGCAGTTTTATTCACTGTTATGGCAATAGTGGGATGATAGCTGCCTGCCAGAAAAAGCTGAGGAGTGTGAGTCCTGGGATTACGCACTCTTTGCACCCCCAAAGCCCAGCTCTTACACTAATCTAATACAGCTAAACTGTAATTTCATAACAGAACTGCTTTAGTATTTCATGCATTGTAAAAGTGTGCATGTCTCTTCACAGAATCATAGACTGTTAGGGGTTGGAAGGGACCTAGAAGATCATCTAGTCCAGGCCCTCTGCCAGAGCAGGGTCACCTAGACAAAGTCACCCAGGAACAGATCCAGGTGGGTCTTGAGTGTCTCCAGAGAAGGAGACTCCCCAACCTCCGTCTTCCAGAAAGGAATAATTAAATGATCCATGATGTGTAGAGTTTATTTCTGAAAGTTGACATGAATAGATAACTAAAATTCAGCATTCACTTTTGATTGAAAAGTCATTATAGTCAAGGTTGAATTGTGGTTATTGATGCTTATCCTTTATTAGTCCTTTATTTCAGCTTCTGTCTCTCATTCTTCATGTCCCAACTGCAGATTTTTCTTTTAGCATATGAGTTTTAGATATTGGAATGTTTCCAGTTTATAACTGGAGGCTGTAACAAGAATTGGGATCTTATCAATGCTTATACATATCTAAAAGATGGGTGTCAAGAAGATGAGGTCAGAATCCTTTCAGTGGTACCCAGCAACTTTACAAGGGGCAACAGACACGGACAGAGGAAGTTCCATCTGAATATGAGGAAAACTTATTTGCTGTGAGGGTGACAGAGCCTCGCACAGGCTGCCCAGAGAGGCTGTGGAGTCTCCTGCTCTGGAGACTTCCCAGACCTGCCTGGGCATGATTCTGTGCAACCTGCTTTAGATGAACCAGCTTTGGCAGGGGGGTTGCACTTAATGATCTCCAGAGGTCCCTTCCAGTCCCTACCATTCTGTGACTGTTTCTGTGATTAAAAAAAAAAAAAATATGTGAGAGCAGAGAAGCTAAGAGCTGATAACAGCTGAAACAAACAGAAATCAGAGCTTGACCATTCAGGCTAAAGAGCCCTTGTGGCTCATCCTGGGGAGAGCAGCAAGGGAAAAAAAACCAATGTTTATTGCTATTTAGCAATTAAAATCCTACCCTTTTATAGCTTATTAAAACGGATCATATAGAACTAATGGCTACTGAACTCTCAATAAGATTTGCACAGTACTTAAAGCAATAAAGATTTTAGTAAGGAACCAATAAAGTCTGTATCAAGATTCGTTGCTCTGTTCTGGGTTTCCTAATGAGAGATCTGACCTCTGCTTAGATACAGCACTGCAGAAGTGAACCTAGCAGCATTAAAGATGACAAAACTGACTTTGAGAAGCAGGTTCTGCTATCAATGAAACAGTCTAGCATCTTCTATTAGTAAGGTTTTGTACTCTCTACTCTGTCAAAAAAAAAACTTGTCAGAGAGAGTATTTCTGTTGCCCAGGACTGTCAGCAGCTGAGATGGTGGAGATGACTTTGTGAAAGTCGTGGTGACATCTCTTTCTGGGAGTAAGATGCATCAGTTTCAAAAATGTGGTGAAAGCCTGTGGAGCCATTTTTAGTACTTCTTGACTATAATCCTGAGGCAGTTTAAAAGCTGGAGGGAGTTGCCAGTAAATTCTGAGCAATATAGGCAACTATGACTAGTTTATCCTATTTCCTACTCCCCACTCTATAGGCTTTCCCAGTTCAGTGTATTATTGAAACCAAAGTTCTTCCAATCAAGAATGTTGTATTCCTGTAGCTTTAATAGCTTTAAGGGAAGAAGGGAACTGTTCCATGAATGATCACATTGCAGTGTGAACACCTGGGAATGGATGGGTTTTGAGAAGCAAGAGGAAGCCAAACCAGTTTTTAATTTTCACTTGGAACCTGTGGTGACAGTTCCAAGCATAGGTGTGTAAAGAATAGAATTTGCAAGTCTGACAAAGCCTGTGTAGAAATTACATCTTCTGGCGAGTTCGAGTTTTGATTTTTCTGCTACATCTCTTTCAAATATTGACATTTCTTTTGCTCATGATTTGGACATCTGCAAAATTACTGTTTTGCTTACATTTCATAACTATTTCTCCTGAAATCCTTTATTATTGGAAAATAAAACTCCATCAGAAATACATTAAGCATTGTTTCCTTTGCTTAGTGTCAGTGTATGATTTTTGAGTACACTCCATTCTTTTCTATTTGTCTTTGTATATGACTCCAGGCATCCTTTAAGTTAAGGAAGAAAAAATTGTCGCCTTTTTAGCCTGCAGCTTTATAAGATGCTGCAAGAAGCATCAAAGACAAATCACCTAGAAGTGTAAGGATCAATTGATGGGAAGGGAATAGCTTATCTTCCATAATCACAGCCCCTGGTTAGGCATGCAGTGCGAGTGCTGGATCCACTTGGGCACGCCGAGCCGTGCGGGGAATCCGGCCGGGGCTGCAGCCGCAGCACGAGAAGCAGCAGAGTTCCTAGAGCCACCCGACCACTGCAGCGTGGAGTGCTTACATGCAGTGACACTGCAGGGGGGGCACTTGGGAAGTGAAGCTTTTCAGAACCTATGAACAGCAGAGTCTTCATAATTCATGTTGCAGTGTCCATTTCTGAAGCCATCTGCCATTTTTTGCATGACCCACGGCAGGGTACGGGGTGCCCAGGAGGGCGTTTTTGAGCCAGATCTGGTTCATGACGTGACCGTAGAAAAGGTTATGCTGACATATTTAGCGGGCTGACATCAGTACCAGAGGACAAAGAGGTGGAGGTGAAAGGGATGTATCAGCTTGTAGTAGTATAAGCACTTCACTACAAAGTGAAGAGATAATAGTGTCTTCCACCTCTGCAAAACTCCAAGGGTGTAAACTGTCCATAGTTATCTGTAGCTATCAGCTGTGGTGTAGAATTGATGTTATTACTACCTACTGCTCCATTTGTGCTCAGCAGGTGGAAAAGAGATTTTAGCTTTGTCAGTTGGCAGAGCTTGACTTGCTACAGCAGAAGTCCCACAGTAGACACAAGCATGCCAGCAAAGCCTGCAGTGTTGATGCTTCTTTTGCTCAGTTATTAGCAACACCAGGAGTTTAGTCCTAAAGGTACAGGGCAGAGTTCTGTCTGTTTAGTTGTCAAGGAGAAAGAAACAGTAACTTGATCATTGGCTGCTGTTCCTTTGTGGTGATTTTTTTTCTGACAATCAATAAAGAAAAGGTGCAAGGACATTTTCACTTAAAGCTGAATCTAGTAAACTAAGACAGTAAAAATAATGGAAGAACTTGCCTATCAATGAGGTAATGATGCTCTTATGGCTCAAGATTTTATAACATGATGCTCTTGGAAGACATATTCTGCTACAGATTTTGGCAAACAAGTGATGGGAGTCTATGAACGTCCATCATCAGATGCAAAATTGTTGTGTTGCCTGTAGAGCTTCAACTCTCCAGCAGCAAGCAGAGTTAAACTGATTTGGTGAAAGGAGGGATGGCTTTTAATAAAGTAAATAGTCATCATCCATCATAAAATCTGCAAGCTAAGGTGGAATCCAAAATTTTCAGATTAACATTAAGTTAGACACGCTCTTTCATTTAATAAATACATGGTTGTGATTTTTAAGGACTATGGCACATAGCTTGTTTCACAGAACTAGAAAAGCCTGAAGACAGTAAACAAGCCTCCTATTAAATTAGTCTCCAAGCTCAGAAATGTCCAAAAGAGATTAACTTGCTATGATTGATGTTCTGATTGTCCCCACCCGGCAGCCAAGACTGTGCATCAACTGCTGGAACCAGAAGCCTTTTCTGTAAAGAGTGGAGATGGGCAAAACCCCAGGCAGCCCTTGGTTAGGGAGAGGGGCAGCCTGCCAGAAAAACATTCTTCCTTCTATGCCCAGAAGATCATAGTGCCTTTTTCAATTAATTATGAGAAAACAGAATTACCAGTGTTCCTTTGCCTTGCCTGCTGTGTAATCCTACCATAATCCTAGTTTTTACCAGTACCACATGGGCAATGCAAAACAACAGCAGGCAGCTTTGCTTTTGAAATAGCTTCTTCCATTTAGCTGCAGTTTACCCCTCTTGGGCATCACTGCCAAGAAGATGTTCCTTGAGATATTGGTACATATACTTTGTCACACAGTGGAAACTTTTCCCTTGCACTTGAATCTTGCTGATTTTGCATTTGTCTTCTTAGGAAATTTTGCCACAGGTAAAATGTCTTCTCCAACAACCTTCTTTGTCTGTCTCCCTACTGTCCTCAGCTACTGGGGCAATGTCAGCTCTCTGGAGTTGGTACTGGTTTGAAATAGTAGAAATCTGAATCTGCAGATATAAATTTTAATTCATCGTTATGTTAATTTATTTAAAATTTGACACATAGACACCAAACTATGGAAATATGTATTATAGAGAGTTTATTAGTATTTATGACTTTGGTGATTTGATTATTTCTCATACATAGCAAATACAGACATCCTATAGTTACATTGTATAGCATTATTTGTCATACAGGCAGATGCACTTCCTCTAAATGAGGTCAGTATTTTGAAGACAAGAATTACTGATGGAGAAATCCAATTTGTTCTAAGAGACGTCTGCATTTGTACTTCCTTGAGTTAAAAAGTTATCAAAATATATACATTATGCTAAAGGACTAATTTTATAAAACCTCACAGTAAGAAATCCAAAGCACATGGCTAAATTCATGCATCTCTTGTAGTTCAGCCCTTGAAAACTACTGAGGATTCAGCCTAATGGAAACTAGCAGTGTCACATTGTCATGCTGCTCTTCTCTACTCTCTTAGCATTGATGTTTTCAACATTTTTTAATGACATATTTGCACTTGATGATCTTTGGAGATCCCTTCCAACCCCTAACATTCTGTGACACTAATACTTGTTCATTTGCCAGAATGTTCTTTTGCACTTGAAGCTGAAGAGATCCTCAAGCTGGCATCTTGAATGCAGTTGGACTCCAGCTTGTGGGTACTACTGAAGAGCCAGTGATGTAATGGGAGGGACAGAAGCAAAACTGTCATGTTTTCATACCTTCATTACAACACACTGCATTATTTACAATACTCTACTAATGTAATTTAACTTGGAATGTAATCAAAATTAAACTGTATGTTCTAAATAAAAACATAGGTTTTGGTCATGTTCCAAACAAAGCTACATTAGTAGAGTGCTGTAAACACTGCAGTGAATTTTAAAGGAGGCACTAAAACGTGATAGATTTTCTTCTGCTCTGCTGAGAGCTGTGCTCCTCACATCTTCCACAGCACCCTCTATTCTCCCAGTCTCAAGGTCACAGTCTGCATGAAAATAATGACATTTCAAAAGAGTTAATTGGTGACAAAACCACTGTTAACAAGACTGTTGAGGAAATGAACTATGAAAAAGGCCCTTTTTGATGTTTGAAATGCTGAAGTCTAAGGGTACAATCAGTAATGAATTGATGAGGAAGTACTGCAACTTCAAAAACAAACTCACAGGTACTGTAGTCATAGTGCATTGCAGGGAAATGACAGACAATCATTTTCTTCTTCTCCTTCAAACTGCTTTCCCTTTCTTGATTCCAGTAATAGCACCCTGCCTGTGCAGCAGCTCTGGCCTTGTCACCTTTCCCTCACCCTGCATATAAAGGAATCTGATTAATCAAGGGGAAAAAAAAATAATTTGTCAATGTTCTTTTTTTTTTTTAATTATTATTTATGTTTTTTAAGTACAGGGTGTTAGGTGATTTTCTTGTCTTGGAATTTCTTGTCAAATTTGAAAGAGACAATTTGTGAAACCACAGCAAAAGACCACAAAAAAGAAGATGGAGTGGTATCAACATATATATATGTATTTCCCAGTACAGCCTTAAGGATGATGGGGTCAGGTAGTCACCTAGGCATGCAAGAACACTTTGGAATATAACTTAAGTATTTAGCTTTCTGAAGATATTATTCTTTTCATCTCACTTTACAATGAAACCTCTATCTTCTTTTAAAAAAAGTTATTATACAACTATTTATATTTATATTATACATCTAAATTTTGTGAAATTGTGATTGAATTTATGGAATTTGTTAAAACTGGTGTCAGAATGTGAAAATATTCTAAAATTTTCAACTTTGGAATCACAGAAATATACTGTCAGGATTGAAGGAGCAGAGCTCTTCTGGTATGTTTGTTAGTTCTAAAAAATCAGAATTACTGGTACTATTAAATGTAATATTGCTCTGCCAGACAGATAAGAGTCACATCATTGTTAAACCTGCTGACATAAAATTGTTTCAAGACAAAGATTTAAAAAAATTATGTATGTATTTATATTTGATCCAAATATGTCAGAATTTTCACCAGGTGATTAAGATGCAATAGATGGAGTCTAAGAAAAATGCCTCCATGAATTTTCAAACAGTATACTCCAAAGACTTATCACAAATACTTAAAAGCTTTTAATTCATCATAGGGCAACTGGATTTGTCTCCATAAAAGAAAACCCATCAGCTGTTTGCAGTCACCCTGGTGAACACTCAGAGCAGGTGAGCACAGTGCAATGGCAGTATTGCTGTTGGTAGATGATGAGTACAGACTAACACAGCCTTGCACCTCCAGTCTCATGAGCCATTTGGCCAGGCAGGATTCCTAAGATGTTTCTCAAAGGTGGATCACCTACTCACCTACTCACTGGGTAAAAGTTCCAAGAGTACTGAAAAACAGATGAACAAATTGGAGAAGAGAAACAATCATGGTGAGCTCTTGAAAACTACAAAGTACCTGCTGTCTGGCCATGGTGTAAACCAGGACATATTGCAGTAACAGGTCAAAGGAACAGGTACCTGTTCCTCTCATACAATAAGGATTTTCTTCCTGGGGCAATGTCAATATTGAAGCTACTTTGCTCCATATAAAAAACAATAAACTGAAGGCATTGCTATCACCAGTCCTGCAAATTGATTCCCTAATTTGATTTTATCATATGACTGTATTAAAAACTCAGCTGGTGGATCTAATGTCTTTCCACACCTGATTCTGAAGTGGGTTGAGAAATGCCACGGACACTGGCAGTGATTGTAATATTGGAACATCATTCAGAACTGAAACACCTATTGAAAGGAAAATTCCACTTCTAGATATAAATAACACTTCATGGCATGTAACCAGACCTGGAAAGTTATTAATATCATTGCATCAACATTACAAATAATAATTACAAGGCTCAGGCCTTGATGTGTTAAAAATATAGAGAGAAATATGATGGCCTTGGTTTTTCAAGCAAAGGTCAATTGTCTTGTAGCAAAATACTCCTTACTACTGGAAAGCTTGTAATAGTTGACATCAGTAACACTGACATCAGCAGGGAATTTACCCAAGGATCCCAGAGTTCAACTCCTAGTCAGAGTTCTGTGACTTCTTGAAGTGACTAACAGAGGTTAAGGACCTTTCACTTCAGATTTTTACATTTCAGGAAAGGATTGTCTCTATTTTTACAGTGATAGTTTCATTTTTATTTATAAAATGCTTTTATATAGACTTCAGTAGAACAAGTCACATGAAGGTTTTAAAAGTGATGGTGACTTACTGGAAGTGATTTATCCCTCAACTGATATATAGGAACTACTTCACTGCCCCTTGCTATTTTTGTTGAAGACAAAGTAATAACCTGCACATTAAACATTTCTGCACATCATCTAACATAGTTTACTCCTCACTCTACTTTCCTCATGTTCCTGTATTTAAAATTTTTCATCATGTAAGAATATAACTGTGCTGCACAATACAGTGTGGAGAAATGAGATACTTCTAAATCATTCATCTTGAGTACTAGGAACTGTCTATACACATTAGCTAGTCAATGATTTAATAGCAATTTTTTTCAAGAACTGGGGTTTTTTAGCCTAGAAAAGAGAAGGCTCTGGTGAGATACTAGAGCAGCCTTCAAGTACTTAAAGGCAACATAGAGGAAAGATGGGGAGGGACTCTCTATCAGGGAGTGCAGTGATAGGATGAGGGCTCACGGTTTTAAACTGAGAGAGGGTAGATTGAGATTAGATTTTATGAAGAAAATCTTTCCTGTGAGGATGGTGAGTAGGTTACCCAGAAAAATTGTGGGTGCTTAATACCTGGAAGTGTTCCAAGCCAGGTTAGCTGGGGCTTTGCACAACCTGATGTAGTGGCAGGTGTCCCTGTGTGTGGCAGGGGGGTTGGAACTAGATGATCTTTAAAATCCCACCCAACCCAACCCATTTTATGAATAAGTGAATAAATGCACTCTGGTTTATTAATTTTTGTATTATGTGATCAATGAGGTTTTATGAAGTAAATACTACATAGTATGTATCACTAGTTCAAGAACAGCTAAATAATGAGACAATGAAGTTTGAATATCAGGCCTAATACACTAGATAGATAGAAAACTTCTGTGAGATTTGCAAATCCAGCTCTTCATAGCCAACAGATTTAGATATGTAAGATAAATTTCCACAGGCCTTGTATTTTAGGGGTTTTACCCATCCCAAATCAGTCAGGCAATCTTTTCTGATGACAAAGTATTGAACACTTGGTATAAAATTCACATCATTAGATGCATATGCTGCAATCAGACATTTCCTCTTCATGAAAATATATATAATTAAAGAGAGGAATAATATATTTGTCAGCTGCCAGATGTGCTATTTTCTTATACAGTACATACTGTAGACAGGGTGAGAGGGATAAGACAAGTTTTTTTTCCTTTTTACAAACTCAAGAGTGTTGAAAGCACTTATCTTCATAACAATGATCATCTCAGAGCTGCAGGAACATACAGCTCTGTCCTCCAGCACCTTACCTTATTATTCTTGAAGTGCTGCACAAACTCAGCTTTGCTGCTCTTTTGCAAAGCAGTTGCATAGGGACTGTGGTAATGGGTTTCACAACTGGACACTGGGGCTTGAGGCTCCCCTAGGGAGGCACCCAGACAAGGTGTTTGCTTCTCCAGAGTCCTTCATTTGAATTCCTGCTGCTTCTATGCCCTGTGTGAGCCTGGGTGTACCATAACAGGGTATTACTTGGGCTCCCCCCCCACTCTCCAGTGAGTCTCTGTGCTCCTTTGTGTCTGTGCAGAAGGGTTTTTATCAGCAAGCCCATCTTCCTGTGACTCAAGTGACCCCATTTTGTTGCCATTGTGTAGGACAATTGACTTCCTTTCCTGGCCTAATGGGGATGGGTTTGTTTCTTTACTGTTTGGTAGGTTGGTTGAGGTTTTTTTTTCCCCCTCATATTTTGATGCCACCAAACTCTGCAACAGTCAGTGTTTATCCATTACTTTTTTATTTCTCATTTATTTTTCAGCCAAACTGAATTAAAACATTTAACATGAATTCATGAAGGTTTTGTGCTGCTCCAGAATTCTCTCTTCCATGGAATCATTTATTCATTGAGAAAACAAACAAATACATTCTGCCAAGTTTTATTTAGCAGTGCAAACTTGTCTAGCTTTCTTTTGGCAAAATGACAGGATTTAAATACACTGCCCAGCACTCTTAAGTTGATTGTGTATCTAGTTACCTTTTGCAGGATTTAGTTTTCAGATTTTAGTGAAGGTAAAATAAAATTATATTTTTCTTGCTAATTGATGCTCTGTTGTAAAAACATAGCTAGCCAAAATACTATCATACCATAGTATGAGGTCTTCCAGACCTGTTGCTTCTATTAATTAGGAAAAAAAGTCCTTTCATGTTATGAAAATTTTTGAAGGACTCTAAAGTGGAAGATTATGCCCATAATCCCTCCACATTCCAGAAAAGCATTTAATCATATGCAGGACTCCATTTGTTTTCAGAAAGGTTAACATTAACCTAACTTCATCATAACATTAAGTGCACCATTAAATCATACATGTATTTCACATTAGCCAGGCTTAAATGTTAAGCTGTATAGAAATGAGCAGCTGGGACAAAGATTTAACTTTGTAGTTTTAATTATCTTATAGAGTAAATGCAGATTTGGGAAGTGGGGTACATAATTTTAAGTAGTTGTGATTTAATTAACCTTTCACATCGAGTTTATTTTAATGTGAACAATTCTGTTTAATGAAGATACTGCTTGGTAGATTTCTGCAGGAAGACTTTTGCTACCAGTAAGCTATCAATGGCATGAAAATATTTTTAAGTAAAGGAAGTGTCAGGATATGATTCAGTCACATGACAACAGTGTTAAAATCTAAATATTTAAACTTCTTATTTGCAGGACTTCAGTGTGCAGGTATAAAGGATTAATGGAAGAATTTACATTAAAGTAATTCTTTAATATAAACCTAATCAATCTTGACAGAATATTATAAAATTAAATATTAATATAGATTAAATAATATATGAAAATACCTCTTTTCAATGTAAAACCAATGAAGGAAAATCTCCTTTGAAGTCAGAACATTCATAACGAAATTGAAGAATCAATACAAGGAAAAAGTTGAAAATCTTCTGATATTCATGTTTTCTGGTTTGTCTTTTGTTTCTATCTATGAGTAATCACTTGTATTTATTCCAAGATACTACTCTTTGTACTTGCAACTGCAGTTATGGAAAAATATCAGGAAGAGCTATGCAAGAGAATGGGAGGCTTTGACAGTCAGAAATCCTGGGATCTACCAGCATGAACTGGAAAATGCCTACAAAATAATTTCTGAGGGTAGCTATGAACTGATGTGAGTATAAGCTTTTATAGTTTTCATTTCTGTTTATAGTTTTTCATTTCTGTTCTGTTCTGTCCCACTGCATTTAACTTACCTTATTCTGTTAAAAGATTCAGCTGCTGTAGACAAAGGGGTCAGTTGCTATAGACAAATAGACCTGCTCGGGTGGGTCTGACATTAGGCATGAGACTGTGATGTCTGTTCTGTTCCATTGCAGAAAAAGGCTCCATGTAATTGTGTCTCTGCTTAAATGTAAGAAAGATCTGTTTTACATTGCTGTTATTTCACTAGAACATGTTTCTTCTCTTTGTGGGTTGGTTGCTTCTTTTTTTTCAATATTCACTTTGGTAGTTTTGGCAAATTAAACAGACCTAAAGAAACATGGGTTTACTCCCTAAATAAACAGTTTTACACATGCAAATAAACATAGGTTTGTATACCTATTTTAATTTTGATTGCATTTATCTTGCTACAGAGCTGTGAACTACTTTGAGAACTCATTTGACACAGTCTTATCTTCAGTCTTTCACACAGCAGTTGACACTTTCTCCATAAGACTTGCACATCAAGAGTTCAGGGAAAACTTCCTCCCCACGTGCTGTGCTCTGTCCTGCAGGGTTTAGTGTTACAGGGGGACTGGCTTTGACATTCTTCTGTTACTCAGTTCAGGCAAACAGCTTTTAATATTCCAACAGGGATTTTTAGTTTAGATGACCTCAAAGAAATGTAATTGATCCAGTAGTGCTGGTAGTTTAAAAATATATCAAGCATGTTATAAGAAGTTACTCCAAAATGTTGTGGTGTAGTCAAGGAAATCTGTGTTTTTAAACTGGCAATATTAGATGTAAACTCCTCTGCTGGTACTAAATTAACTTTTACTAATCCTACTTATAAAGAGATTTACTGCAGAGAGGAGAAATCAAAAGGTTAATTTACTGGAGGAACTCGTTAGCCATTAGTAAAATGTATAGGTTAGTGCAATTCCAGACATAAACTGGATTTCTATAGAAAAGAACACATTAGAATATGCCAGTTGCATCTCTTCTTCCAGGGAAAACCTTTGCAGGTTGGATTATTATGCTGTAGCAAAATATCCTTGACTAGTCTCAGTGGACTCAACACATAATACTGTTTTGAGACTGCTAAGAAATCCCTGACTAATTCTTTTAGGATCTAAGCTCCACCTCCCCACCCCATGGATTGCTTATATAAATAAATACAAACGAACTGTAAAAATAACTAGACCAAAAGTGTACTCCAGGATGCTTCTCTTGAGTGGTAAAGCTATTTTACATAACCACATCTATATAATTTAGGAGTCTAATCCTGATAAAAAATGAACAGCCTAAAGCTCCTAAACACTTGTATTCTTTAGAAAATGTTTCTTATGACCACTCAGAATCAAATCCCCTGAGGTGACCTTCTTGGCCATGTCATAGTTTTCTACATTGAAATGCAATTGTATTTAGATTGGCTTTTGTAGGTAAGGACTGTAATGTAGGATTGCAGCAATAATGATTTTCAATTGTAACTGACTTCAGTGTGTAGTGTTCATCCATGCCATGCTAGAATGTAACTGCTCTTCTGTACGAATATTGATGCTTTGTCCTCAACACATTTCATTCCAAAATGAATAAGTAAGGTTTTTTATAAGCCAAACCAGATCTCTTAACTGTAATTCTGTAACTTCTACTATCAGGTCATTTCAGGAATTGCAGAACAGGATTCTCTGTTTCCACAATATTGAGATACTCAATGGCAGTATAGCATGGCAATAATAAGTATATTTTTAAATATGAAAAATCCAGAAATTGTTCCATATTCCTCAGAACAGCATGAAAATACCTCATAATCACACACCAAAGAATGTTTTTGGGTGGGTTGACTTCAGTTGCACTGTGGACCTCCTGTGTAGGAGGACAGAAATTGTCCGGGACAGAAATGATGGTGTGATGCAAGAATGACTTCTGTAACCAAAACACTGTTCACCTGAAATGCTGAACAGCAATGGAAAAATGCTACAAAAAGGTGAAATCTCTCAATCAAGCACTTCAGATCCTATCACAACTCAGAAATTGCTGGGTTCATTTAGGAAAGTGTACATACTAAGTTTTGAAAATATATAAAAAAATAATTTTTTTCTTATATTCTGAGCAGTTGCAGGATATCCACATTATAGTCCGTTGTTAGAAGAAAGTTAAAACTGAAATACCCAAATGTTCTGCATTTGAATTTAAATTTAAATAATGTGTCTAATCAGCATTTCAGTACTGCAGTTTTTATTGTCATAAAAGCTACTCTGTCTGTAGAAAAACAGAAATAAGTACTTGAACCAAGGTGCCTGGTGTGTAGTAAGCAGCCCAAAATAATTTTATGTTGAGTTTTGTGTCATCAGTAAAACATTCATTGGGCAAGAGAGACAATGAAGCTCTGCAGTCCAGACTCTAGGAGTGTAATACACTCAGGGGATTTGGGAATACAAAGTTTGTGCCCTTGCTTCAATGAATACTCTATTATTTTTATGAAATAACATGGCTCTGAGTGAAGATTTAAGGGAATTTTGCTGTGAATGTCTACCCACCACAGAAAAGCTTGGTGGGTGAGCAAGGAAGAGATCTGAACACACAACTTTCACATCCCAAGTTATTGCCCCATAAACCATGCTTTTGCCTATTGTGGGAGAAGGATCTGTTTCTCCTCAGAATAGTTCCAGGTTCACCGGGGAAATAATTCCAAAATATTTTGTAGGATAGAAAGAAACATTTCCACCTAGTTCTATATATATATTTATACACACACAGAGTCATGTCACTGGTAACATCTGAAATAGCAATATGTTCTCTAGCTAAACACAGACACCTCTCAGATGTAGCCCCTAACAACAGGGTGATCATATTAAGACTGTCACATCTAGAGCTCTGTGTCTCAGCTATATTTAGCACAGCATCACTGCTGTAAGCTTGAAATGTACCAAAAAATGTCCTCCTCTCTTGCTTATTTTCATCACTGTATGCCACACAGCAGCAAACTAACACTTCAGAGAGGTGCTTTTCTTTTTTTTTTTTCTGGGACAGATGATGAAACAGCAGCATTTCATAGAAATGGAGAAGAATGATGCATAGCTTAGATCCAGGCCAGAAACAAGCAAATCATGGGGTGTTCTTTAAGCCTAGCTTCCCATGTGTCCATTTTCAGTGGGTCTGTGAGGCACTGCAAGCTGACAGGTGAAATAATTTGCCTCATAGATTATGAATGGAGCTACAGCAAGATGAATTGCATGCAAAACAGCAGACAACAATTAACAATACATGACATTATTGAAGCAATGAGAATCCTGCAGTAGATTAGGGAACTCACTTAAAAAAAAATAAGGCAGCTACACTTCAGAATATAACAGATGTGATCAACTAAGCTGAGATGAACATACATAGAAGCCATGCTACATGGGATATAATAGATGACTGCTAATTGCAGAAGGGAGTGATTCCTAAAGGTATTCCTTTGAAAGAATTGGCAGTCTAGACTGTTGTGTTAATAACTGTTCATAGCCATTTTGTCAGCTGCTGGAAGCATATTGAGATACCTTTAGTAGTAGCCATCTCCTGTACAGCAGCAGAAAGGATGGTGGAAATACTGTTTAATTCTGAAACACTAAAAGAACATTTAAGGCTAAAATCCTAAAATCTGATTCAGCATCCACATACTCTGGTCACTCCCTCAGCCCATTTTCTGTAAGCTGTTATGTTAAGTGTAGTTATACTGAAAGATTAGTTTACTCTTGCTTCTGCCAGAATAAAGCATTTGTTGGCTCTGATACTGATGTATGAGACAGCACTTTGGAGCTGTATTTAAGAGCTGCAGAAGACAAAGAGCATTTTTAGCCTGTGCATTCATGGGGAAAACAGGCTGTACTTCTACACCTGTTGCTGCTACAGTGTTGCTGGGGCCCAGACTTCCAGAGAGGTTCTTGTGTTTGCATCCACTGCTTATGTTCCCCACATCATCTGCATGGCTGGGGCAGTATCATCTGCATGCCACTCCTTTTGGATAGAACTTGTCTTTTATCTAAGAACTGAGAGGTGAAGTCATTGTGGAAAAAAACAGAGAAGCTAGTGTCCTGTTTCTATTTGAAGAAAACATACATTGGAAGATGGCTGAGTGCCTGTTGGAGCTGGTGGAAGTCCTTTGAAAATCAGCATAAATTTTGATCCTCTCTTCCCAGTTCTTCCTTGAGAAGGCAATCAGGCAATCAGCCAAAGACAGCCTGGTCACAAGTGTGAGCACTGAGAGCAGAAGCAGCGGGCTAAACACATTGCTATAGTGTTGTTGGCAGGACGAAATGTGCCCCTCTGCCAAAGTGGAGGTCACTCCACCACAGAGAGGAGAGGAAGGCAGCTGATTATAGAGGAGGAGGGCAACCCTTCATGGAGGTGACCACAAGCCGGAGAAACCTCCCTGCGGTGGACAGAAGGACACACAACACCCTGACCCACTGTGGGGTTAGGTGCTGTAACTATGTGGCTGAGGCCAGGCTGAGGGAGCTGCTTTGAAGAGAAGACTGGGGAGACAGAGGGAAGCAACAAAGTGCACTCTTGGCACCTGGACCACTGCTCTTCCCAGTTAAAGTCCAGTTCAGGACAAAGACCCCTCCACTAATCAGAGCCATGGATGGTCGTGCATCTTGACCACCATTGCAGCAGCCTTCTGATGTCACCAGCCATCTTAACACAGAGATAAAGGGACGGGGAACTGCAGGTGTCTTGCCTCGAAGGTTGTGCAATACATTGTTCAGGCTGCTAAAGTGGATGATTGGTGCCATTATTTTCTGCCCAAAATTCCACATTACATTATTAGTCTGCATTATTTTTAAATCGGTTAAACAAAATTCTAAAAGTAATTCAGAGTGTACAGCCTGAAAAACTTAAGAATAGCTCTTTATTAGGTAGATTTTATGATTGAAATAGGTCCGAGGCAAAACCAAAAGGTTCAGCCAATAAAATGATTGGTTTTTGAAATTATCTAATAAAAAATATTATCAGTATTGTAGACTAATACAAAGCATATCGTATAATATATACCGTGTATATATATACATGCATCAGTACAATACACACCATGTATATGTTGTGTGTATACACACACACACACACACACACATACGAACATGCTGTAAATAAGAAAAAGAATCAGTATGATTGGCTCACTCTTCAGAACACAGGACTGTCTTTGCTATCTTTGCAATTAAGAAACCTTGTAACTACATCCATCTCTGTCTTGTCAAACCTTTGCTTTGCAACTCAGTCTTTTTTCTGTGCTGACAGGGCAGAAATGTTGCCAGTGAAAGATTTCTTCAATGCCAGTAGAGGCATGGAATAGAAAGGATGTTACTGTTGAAATCATTAAGAAATATCTTAGTAGGTCCTTGAGGTCCTTAACTTCTGTGATTTGTGTGATGGAGTGAAAAAGAGAAGCCTGTGTGCTGAGGGCAGGAGCGGTGCTGAGCAGGGTGCTCAGCTGAGAGTGAACACTACAGACGTGGGGAACTTTTTCATTTTGCTGCTGAGTGTCATTACCTGTGATGAACTTTGCTTTATAGTCAATCCTAGTCGCAGCTAGTGATGGATTTTGTTGAAAACTATTCCTTTCTTTTACAATTCTGATGCTACTTCACTAACCATGGCAAGTGACAGCACTAATGAGTACAAGCTGGTATTGTAACTGTTGTCACTGTAGACCTTTTCCTAGTGAAGAAAAAGAGTTGTTACTGGCACAGGGCACAGGTAACAAACCAGACTACACTCTGTCATTGTTGAGATGACTGCAGTGTTACTGGCCACAACATAGATTAGGGGGAAAAAAAGTAGTTTTATGCATATACATCTGTGTACACACATATATATGTCCACATATACAAATACATATGATCTAAATGTAGTGACCATGTTTGGGAATAGAAGGAACTGAATAGATTGCCTGTAAGTCCATATTCCACTTTGATTCTGTGCAGTACAGCCTTGGCTGTATCAAGGATAATCAACCTCTGTCAGTCTGTCATTAATCTCTACAAATGCTCTGCTACTGAGTAATTACTAAGCAATTAAATGCAACCTTCTACTTTTAAATAACAGCAATGTTGTGACACAAGACTATTAAGATGGGAAATTAGCAGATAAGGGTTGCAATCGGTCCTTTACTCACATTAATATGAAGAATCTACAACCTTATGAATTAAAGAACTAGTGACAACTTTAAAGCCATTTTCTCTAGCTAAAGTGCTTATTTTTCCTCCCTTATGAATCTAGAGGCTTTTACTAAGGAAAATACTTCTTCTTTTGAAACCAAAAAGCACTTGTTCACAGAAAATGACAAATGTGGTCCTTTTGCAGTCTTCAGTTGCTGATGGTCTCCCTCCCACCTTCACTTATTTCAGATGACAGAGTGCTCTCAAAATTCTTAATTTGTTCTCAGTTCAAGGGATTTACTTTTGGATTTCTGTCATGGAATGTAAAATGAGACAAAGTAAACTGATAAATTAAGTCATAATTTATGAAATCTACAATGTAGGCAATGCAAATCACATAAATTCACAAACTCTTTGCATGTATTACAGTTGGTGTAGAGCATAAAATTGGATATGGGAGCAGTTTTTGCTAGGCATTGTACAAACTTGTAGGAGTCTCTTTTTCAAACAGTTCATTGTCCAAGTAACTGAACTAAACAACAGATATCAAAGAAAGAGGAAACTATTCCTTCTTGTAAGGGGTTATAATTTCACTGATACAAATACCCAAAGTCCTCCTGCCAAGATGCTGCTAAAAATCCAAATGAAAAAATGTTTTAATATGGCAGTTATATTTCAAACGAGATGTAGACCACCTGAATGAGTCAAGAGGGTAGTAGTGAAAAATTATGTAGGAAAGCTTAAAGTGTTGCTTAGCCTCAAGAAGGAAGGAAGGATGAAATTCTAACAGACCTTAAGTGCATGAAAGAATTATGAAAAAAACAAAGGAAGAAACTTGTTTTCCATGGCTACTTCAATCCCTTGTCAGTTCTGCAGCTCTGTGATCATGGCTTTTCATCATGGCACTCACTTCTTCCTGGTGCCAGCCCCACTGAGTCTAGCAAATCACACCACCTTTCTTCTGAAGGCCTCTGTGAAATGACAGAATAATCTCTGTGCATCCCATACCATTTGGATAGTCCAGTTTAGACAATTTGGTACTACAGAAGCAGAGAGGGCACCTAATTCGGTCACTTCCTACCTCAGGCACTAAAACATACAAATTCTACTTGGAATGTTATCTCTAAAGGAAATATTCAGAATTTCTTTTCCATTGGAATCTCTTTGTGATGTTACACTCAAAATTTTACTGGTAGTAAAATCTGGTAGTATAAAAGGAAGATTTAAGAGTGATACAACAACTTAATTTTTTTTCTTTTTCAACCTCTTAACTCATTCACAGCCAGTTTACACCTGATAGTGGCTTTCATTTGCAATAGCTGTTCACTGTCTGTTATGTTGTCACCACCACCCTGTGTGTGGTGACAATAGTAATTTCTGCTCTTAAACTTTTTATTTCTCCATATAGAACTCCATATACCTTTATAAAGAGATGAAAATGAAAATTTATTTTATCTGTGTGACACAATAGCAAAATAAATGCAATGCTGAAGAAAACTGACAGGAGGGGTATGAGTTAAACATAACTGTAGTTTGAAAGTTAAAATTTAGAGAAAGCAAAAATGTTGGAAACTAGAGTGCTCTTTAAAAATGGAATGTATTGAAATAGACTGATCTGTGATTATGATGAGTGTTGAAAGAAGCATCTTATTATAATTGGCATTAACATAGGAAAAACAGTAAAGCAGTTTAGAGTTTTAAATAGAAGCAATTTAAACCAAGGAATAGCTGCTTGCTATTTTAAAACACTTAAAAATGTTTTCCTTTTTCACTGGGAGATTATTTATCATTTTGAAAATAAATTTATAGATAGATTTATTTTAATCTTTAGGTATATTAATAAATAAAAATAAAAGGCTAAGATGCACAACTACTGTAAAAGTTCATTTCTATGCACTTCGTTAGATGACTTTTTAGTGACCTTTCTGTATTGTGTAGTCATTAGAGAAATCCAATGAAGACTGCAATCCATTAAGTTTGGCTGTGGATAAAACTTTACAATCAAACCCAAAAAGCTATCCTTTTTCTTCTTAACTCACATATATATATTTGCTTTTAAGTGTATGTCAGGTCTCTGGTATCTGCTTAGTACTTCTGTTAAGTTTTGTCCAAACCAGACAGTACAAAGGTAAGGTGGTAAAATCAACTTTTGTCTGTAGAGCAAAGTTAAAAAATATTCCCACTGAGTGCAGATCCAATGTCCCTGCTGCAATAAATGCTAGTCCCTTCACAGTCAAACAGTTATATTTATTAATTGAAAAAAAAATGTGTATGATTAAAACCAGATAAGTAAATCTTTGATTTTAGGCCATAAACATTGAAAACCTATTTAGATTAACACTGTAGGATAGCTTTATAGGAAATACTTAAATAACATTTCTTTCATTTTTCATGTTATATTTCTAGTAGTTATCAATTGATACCATTTAGAATATATTGTCATTCAAATGTAGATCAAAATGGCAAAAAAGCATTTTTTCCTTATAAACATATTTAATGTTCATACATAATTCAATGTGTTTACATTCTGCCTAGTTGAGAGAACATTTCTCCTCAAACAGGACTTTGTTTATCTTGTATTGTACACACAATTCTAGGACCAGGTTATACATAAAAAATCAAGACTTAACAAAACTCAGCCATGTGAAGAATTTGTTTTTCCTCATCAGGGCCTTTAAAATCAGAGTTAGTTCATTAATTTTCATGTTTTATGAATTATTCATAATTTAATTATTAAGAACCAAATACAGACAATTCTGAATCTAGACCAATATTACAGAATCCATTAGCTGGTCCATCAATGCAATACAAATTCAAAGCTGCAAAAAATACAGTAACACGTGTAGCAATTTCTTTGGGGTTTATCCAGTTTTTCTGCTGGTGAGTTTGCATCATCAAAGTAAATAAAAAACTTGTTATATTGTTTTGTTTTGCTACAATTGCATCATACATTTTTGAATTTCATGTTTCAAACTCCAGCAGACACATACTGCCTGAACTGATTCAATCATACTGTATAAAATATCCTTATCCAGCTAACAGAGATTATCAAAGCAACCTTTCAGCCACAGCTGAACTGCAGCTTCACCAGAGCTCCTCTATGTTACCAGGGAGCTGCACCCAGGAAATGAGAGTTCACTGTTCCCAGATCCACCTGGAATGGGGGAAGTTTAAGTTCCTGCTCCACATTATCCTGTAAATTATATAGGATTGTGTATTTGAGCATTAACGTGGTTTTGTGCATGGACACTTTACTTAGACTGTTTTGTATGTTCAATTAAAATTAAACGCCAAAATATAAGATGCAATTCTGTTTACAAATACATAGGATTGTGAAAATGGACAAAAAACTCTTCCACAAAGTATATTTTGCATATATTTTGATGTTAGCAAGGGACATACAAAAGAAATTGCTTGTTTGTTTGGGTTTTTTTTAGTTTTACTGTGTATTTTTGCCTACTGTTTATCTATTTACATTTGCTGAATACCTAAGACTTTCCTTAGACTTTTTTTTACCCTATTAAGCAAAATAGCCTTGCTTGTGACTGTACGGACTACATTAAAATACAATTTTACCTAATGGACTTAAGAAGAACATTTGAAGGCTCTGAGTCACGAGCCCCCCCTTCACCATTCTTATTTTCATAGCATGGATGAAGGAGAACCAACAGTAAATTAAGCATTTCAGCACTGCTTCTCCAATCATAACCCAGCTCCTAACTGGAACAATGACACCCCTGTCTGAGCCAGCTAATTAGGAACTATGCAACCAACACTCAGCTGCTGCTATTAATTGATCCTGCCAAATCAGAAAAGTTTGTAGTCATAGTTCCAAAACTTAATCCTAAGCATCATAACCCTTAAGTCTTATCATAGCCCTAACTACAGTCACAGCAGAGACACAGACATCAACTCTACAAACAGGTGAAAACTCTACAATTCTGTTTATAAAATACCCATCCTAGCTCCGTGCATCTGTCAGGATCTAGTAATAAATCACTCATATCTGTTCCAAACTTTCATCCTACACTGAAACAAAACCCTGTCTCTCCAGCCTGCCCAAAAACTCATTAGGAGATATCTGTCCCTGCAGAGCTCTTAGCCTTTTTTTTTTTTTTTTTTGAGTTCCTTTTGGTGTGTATACATGAAATATTGTAGAGTTCAGCTGAAAAAAAGAGGAAAAAGTTATCAGATCTGTGTGAAGTATTTTTTCAAGTTTCTTTGAAACAAATAACCTCATACTTGTCTTTAAATAGAAAAAAAACCACAAAAGCATTAATACATAATTTAATTTTTAAAAATTCTTTTTTTTTTTTTTTAATACAGATGCATGTGTGTGTGAATGTGCACACATAGAAAACTACACCTGAAAAAGTCATCAACAAAAGTAAATACTAATGATTTTAAGTATTACATTTTCTACATCTTTCTTTCACTGGTACTTTAGCTGGTCCTCTCCTTAATTTAATTGACTATACCGTGCTATGATTCTTCTAACTTAAGTAACACATAAAACTGATGTTTAACATGTTAAACTGATAAACAGCAAGAGATGTGATGAAATCCACTTCTGATGAAAGAAACAACATGGTAAATTCCTGTTAGAGGTAGCACAAGGTCACTTTGTAACTACATTGCTTCCCCTGTCTCTGTGCTCTGCATAGATTCTTACAGCACTAACACTCACTCAGGTGACAATAATGAGGCTTCTCTGACACGTTTGCTATGTCAGCTGTGAAAAGAACAGCAAATGCCGCATGAAAGCTGTGGCTGAGAAGCTGCTTCAGAAGGCCTGAGGCTGGCTGAAGGAATGACTATGGTTAGCAGGGACATGGGATTACCTTGGTACAATAGTACCCATGCAGCAACTGTGTCCTTCTGTATCTCAGGCACTGAAAATGCAAATTTCTGGTGACTTGCTTTTGCATGTCTCCTGTTTTTTGAGATTATTCTCCATCATCAGCTATTTGCAACTATTTCTTCCATAATAGAGAAACACTTTTGGTATTTTTCAATTTCAGGACTGTCACAGCTCTAAGGGGAAAGATGTCCAGCCTGTACTGCTCCCACATGTTCTCTTGTCTCTGTTTCACATCCAAGATAGGGTTGACTATGCCCAGCAGATGTACCTATGCATATAAAGAATAGTACCCAAAAGGTCTGCTGAATAATCAAGAAGCAGAGGCTTTGCAATAAGCAGCCAGTGGTCTGGGATTTTGAAGGTGAAGCAGTATTTTTCTTTCATAATGGAATTTAGACAGCTGGGGTTTTTTGAGTCACATACCAATTCTTTATGATTTCTGGGATGTGACAGCTTTCTTACACTGTGTTGTTGAGCTCAACTCCTAAGTTTTCACCCCAATTTCTGAGTTTTGACATCCTACAACTGTTGAACTATGTGAAGGGATAGTTTGTTTTGACGTTTGTGCTGGGAACTGTTATTCACTCAGTTAATGCCTCCTTGAAAATCATGTGTGACTGCAAAGGTGATTTATGAGGGATGATGAAGATCTGAGAAGCACAGGAATAGAGTCTGGCTTGGCAACACCAAATTAAAACACAGTTGTGTTGCAAATATTCTTGACAGTGCCATCTTGTGATGCTGGCAAATAGTGTCTGAAGTGAGCTCTGGAGGCTGTTGGCATTTCTTAGGGCAGCAGAGTTCAGATCACAGAAGCTCCA
>JAOEGS010020555.1:0-24137 GCA_025447755.1 Corythornis vintsioides
CTCTCTTGTGTGTCCTCCTTCCCCGCTTGCCTTTCGTTTCCTTTCCCTCCCCCTTATTGTGGTCTAGTTTACAATATGACTTCTTGTAACATGTAAACCTGTACTCCATTGCAGGGTATTTATTGGTGACCAGTGTGGTTTTTGTTGTTGGGGTTTTTTTTGTTTTGGTTTGGTTTTTGTCTTTGAACATGACTGATAACTTGGAGCACTTTTTCTTTACTTGAGAAATGTTGCCTAGCATTATTGTTGTGATCTAGCAGGTGGTCCACATGTTAAGACCTCACCTGACACCAGTAGTCTTATTTTTTGACGTGCCAGTTATTCATTAATTTCAGTTCCTTCCTAAATAACTTAAATGAAAACATGCTTCTGATACTGATCAATTACAGTATTTTACAGCTTGAAACTTTTTTTTTTCTATATAGATAAAGGGATATTTATTATCCAAAGTGAAGACTCCAACTTGTGCATTAAGGTGGACACAGTTGGCCTTATTCTGGAAGACTGCAGTCGTCTCTCAGAAGACATGTTGTGGAAATGGGTATCCAATCGGCGTCTTTTCAACATAGGCAGAAGTACCTGTCTAGGACTGAACATCAGTAAGCCAGAACAGCCATTAAGTATGCATGAATGTGATTCAACTCAATACTCATTATGGTGGAACTGTGATGGAAAAACATTAGTTGGTGTAGCAGAGTACAAATTGGCCATTGAAAACAGCAAACGTATTGTGGCCAAAAAAAATTCTGCTCAGCAGTGGGAACAGTACATGGCCTATAATGAAGATCTCTGTGAACTCCCATTTCAAGGTAAAGTAAAATTTTGTCATAGCAATGTAGATGGGAAAAGTTTTCCAAAGTTCTTCTAAAGAAAGGTCAGGTGCTTATGATGTCTTCCAGCCTCTGTTGTGGTTTGGGGCTCAAAGTTTGGTTGAGGTGAGTGTACCACACAGTTGTTTTTTCCTTATTGTGGTACATAGGCCCAAAAAAGCACTGGTATCTTTGCACATCAGGAACTGCTAATTTCAAATCCTTTATGAAATAAAAAGGGGAACTGAGGATTTGCTGTTACTTGTCTTACAACTTTCATTATTAGTTAAACCTAGAGAGAGATAATGAGGGATTTGGAATTGGAAGATCAGTGTGTGATTGCAGCATGCGTGAACCAAATGTTTGCAACATTTAGCGCCTGGACTCTGAGCGTGCCCAACTTTGGAGCAGAGATCAAGCTTTTGATTAATCCTGCTCTACAGCTAGCAAAGGCAGAGGAATGTATGTCAAGATCCAGGTCTGCAGACCTGAACAGTTTTCTGGATATAAGAACTTAGATAAATACACTGACTACAAAGAGCAGCAGACTGTACCTTGACCCCCTTCCTCGGCAGTTCTGTGGAAGGAAAAACCTCATGTTTGCACAGCATGTCTCATTCTGGAGCTCTTGTGTCACCTCCATTTGAACTGAGTGTTTGGGTTGCAGATCTCGTCTCAGTGGTGTCCTCTGTACATGTACCTGGGCTTGTCCTCTGCCCTCACCAAAGTCCTTCTGTTGAGAGCTCTGATAACTGACTGGAAAGCACTATAGCATCCAACTTCTTGAAAATCTAGTGGAGTTTATACTTACAACCAGACAGAAAATATTTAAAACCAAAAAATGTCTTACATATTTGCTATGTACACAGAGCAAGATGAAAATAGACCTGGTTTAACCCTAGTACTGAAACATCTGGGGTGAAAGGGATCAACCTTAGTTAGGCAGGAGCTTCTAGCCTAGTTTCAGGACCAAAGTAATTAATTGGGCTGGCAAAATTTATTTCACCTCCAATTTCTATTTTCCTCCTTCTGCCTTATCTTAGGCATGTGGGAATGCACCTTGGTAGCTAGCAGCTACAGCTGGTAGTGTGTAGACAGAGAAGAAATCCTGATTTTTATTTTTTTTTTTTTTTAACACATATTCTTACTATAATTTGTTAATATCAGAAGGTTTTAAAGGACATTTACAGTGTTTCAGTTGCTTCTTATATGTGCACAACCAGCTGTTCACTGTGGAAACTTCTAGGAATGTGGAGTTATGTACTGATTCTGTAGTTGAAGGACTTTGATCTTTAGGCTATCAGCATGGGCTCTTTCACAAGCAGTTTCATTCTAAGTGTGGTTGTGATTGACCTTTTGTAGAAACTCTGAGGTTACAGAGACACTCACTGAGGTAAAGCATTTACAGCTTTCAGTTGCACTGGAAATATTTTGGTACTCATGTACAATAGGGAAAGACTTTAAATATTTTATAAGGCATTAACCGATTGTGACAACAGATGTATGTAGCATCAGTTCTTTAGCTAGATTATTATTCCCCATGGTAGAAAAACTTATTTTTAAAAGCTTATTTAATATTCCTTTGTCTTCCCCGTTTCCTTTCCCATTGAATGACATAGAGAATGGAAAAAAAAACATTAGAAAACCACTTTATAAAGACTGGGAGGAGCATCTGAGCATGCACTGATTCTGCTAACTGATTCTGCTAACTGTTGTTAGTTGTTCAGTTGTAGTAAATTATGAGAATGTGCCTTGCTTCATGGTGACAGATTTCATAAATCTTCCAAATTCTATTCATTGAAGTTATGCTGCTCATACTTGTTATACTGTGTTAATTATAAATTAAAATTAGAAAAGAACTTAAATTTTATAATTACTACTGAAAATTGAAATAATGAAATATGGGAACAAAGAAATTTCTGTCAATTGTTATTTTATTCTCTGCATTTTGTTTATTGCAGAAACATACACCTTGCTAGGAAATTCTTTTGGTTTGCCATGCACTTTTCCATTTAAATATAACAACAAGTGGTATTATGAGTGTACCAGAGATGGAAAGGAATTTGCCTGGTGTGCTACAACAACTCACTATGAACAAGATGAAAAATGGGGGTTTTGCCCAGATGCTGGTATGATGTTGCTTGCCTTCTCTCTTCCACTTCCCCCCATCCCCCAAGACTATCTGTGCTCTGTGTTAGTAACTCCTAGGACACACCCTGTTTTGGATCATTTCCCTTTGATAGATGGGATGTCTCTTAAAAAAATGCATGAGAAGACTTCAGCAAATCTTATCATAATTTATTATGTCTGGCCTTTGCGTACCCGAGTCCTCATCCCAAAACCAAAACTTCAGGGGGTGAGCAAAAGGATGTTAACACTGAGCCTAACCCTGCAGCCAAACCTTCCCCATTCCAGTGATACACAGGGAGCCTCTCTAAGCATGTGAAGTGAGGGTTGCTCTTGCAGAGTCATGTTCTTCTTTTGACCACATTACTCAGACACATGGGTCTAAAACACTTAGAAGCAATAGCTTCAGAAATACTTGCTATCTGAAAGATTTTAGATGTATAATCAACTTGAATATTCCAACTTCTTGCAAAAATAAAAAATACCTTTTATCAGCAGAAGTGGTTTGGAAAGCCCTTACTGTTCAAACTATGTTTCAGATCCCTGTTCCAAAGCATCTTAAAAACAGCTGTAAATGGGTCATTCTAATGGAGATTTCTGGGCAACCATTATAAGATGGTCTTTCATATATCTTGTAATTATAGTAAATGTGTTCTTTTGAGTGCAAGACAGGAGGAGATCCATTGACTGCTACTCCCCAAGTTGAGTTGGGTGCTCACAGTCTGAATATTTCAACATTTGGCTTTAGGTACAAATGATCATGTGACATATATTAAAACACAGGTTTGTGGGCTTCAGGAGAGCTGTGAAAATCACCACCAGAGCAGCTCCTGAGTATTTTATCAACCATATGAAATATGGATCATCATTTCATTCCAATAGTGCCCTATTTGCTTAGATCCTTTAACAAAGGCACATGAAAGCAGTTCATAGTCATGCTTCCATTGGGATGCTAGTGTCATTAACTACTTGAATTGTTGAAGTTGTTACATTTCTGATCAGTTTGTAGACTTGGGCTGTTGGTGATGAGTCTGTTTTTGAGCAGAGAACGGCTGTGATGTTCTTTGGAAGAAGAACCCTGACGCGCACCTTTGTTACCAGTTCAACCTTGTGTCAGTGCTGACCTGGCGGGAGGCACGGGCTGTCTGCCAGCTGCAGGGAGGAGACCTGCTGAGTGTCACTGACCCTGAGGAGCAGAACTACATAAGTAACTTAAGCAGTGAGTAGACATTTCTTTGGCAGAAGAAGACTTTATAGGAAACCCGTAGTTAGATTTCCTCTTTGCCCTTCAAAAGGGTCTAAGCTTGGGAGCTTAATACTTGGGTGTGGTATCTCCCCCATCGCTGCTTGTACAGCAGTACAGCTGTTGCAAAAGCAAGGGTGGAGGTAAGTTACCACCTTAATAACCCCGGTGCAGAAGTAGTGTTATGTGAGGGTGAAACTGACTTAATTCTTCCTCCCCACAGAGACTCCCATTCATTCTTGCAGCTGAGGTTATGAAGCGTGTTTATTTTCTTTGGAAAAATCAAATACCTTTTCTGCAATGTACCCTGGTGTCCCTTCTTCCTGCTAATTTTCCTTTGCAAGCTGGACTTCACCAAATGTGAATGACAAGAACATTTCCTCAGGCTTGAAGTAGAGGTCCTGTATGGGAAAAATGCCAACTCTGTTTTCACGAGTGGGTGGCATTCCTTGTCCGATAAGCCTTTTGCTTTCTCCAGTGCAGCAAGCAGCTCAGACAGCTTTTGCAGAGCCTTCTGACAGCATGGCTTTGTGGGCATTTTAGCATGCATGGAGAGAGTGAAGCAGAGGAATGGGTGGTAGAACTATGAGGCCAAAGGCTCCTTCAGGTTTCTTACTCCTTGTTACCCATTTTTGCCAGTTTTCAATTATAGGATATAAGCTAACGGAAAGTTAAAAAAATATTTCATGAGTTATTTGATATGTTTGCGGGTTGTAGTGGGACTGAAAGTTGTTTAGTTCACAGAAAGCTGAAACAGGCTAGCTTTTAAGTAGCTGCTCATTCTAGATTTATGTTCTAAGGTCAGCAACAACGTCTGCAGGAAGGCTGTTGCATGTTGAGTAGCTTTGGAAGGTTGTAGACTTCTAAGTTGATTCCTTTCCATCAACACAGGTTTCATGTGTTGTAATGGACTTTTCATGAAGTAAAGGACTTTTTCTAAGAACAGAAAAACAGCCTGGAGATTGATTTGAAATTTTGGTTTATTCCTGTTGTAACAAGTCAGGACAGCAGATCTATGCCTGTAGGTATTTTAAAACATAGTGAAAGTGTGAAGTGTTACCTTGTTTATTTTTTAATTTGGGATTTTTGGGGTTTGGGGTTTTTTTTCTGTTTCAGGGCAGCTAAATGCCACAGACATGATGCTGTGGATGGGCCTGAATCGCTTGGAGGAGGATGCTGGCTGGCAGTGGTCAGATGGAGCACCACTAGCGTTTGTGAACTGGAGAGCAAGTACTTGATGTTCCTCTTGGATATGATATAGCAGTGTAATTATATGCTCTCTGTAACTGCAGCTTGGTACAAGACTTCTGTTCCTACAGCTACACATGAAAAGTGAACAAGTGCACCTCTTTTTTGTTTTTGTTTTTGTTTTCTTTTCAGAAATATTGCTTAAGCACCTTCTAGGGATGTGTTATTGAGAGGGATCTGTTCAAAACATTGATGATCTAGTATTTTGGCATTTAATTTTAAAAGTGTTTTTAAGATTCCATTTGCATGTTTAAAAGATAAGCTCTATCTGGATTCCTGGAGGAAAGGAGCTGATTAACATGGTGTAATTGACCTTAGCACATTACTATGAGTTTTGTGACTCAATTTGATATATTTTGAGGTCTGTCCACCAGCAGATACAGCATAGATCTTATTTCAGCCTCTTCTTTGATAGCATCAGACAAGGAGGGATTGTCACACATGGATAAATCATGGTCAATGTCCAGCTGTCCATAGTATTGCTGTAGTAATACTAGAAGTCCAGGTGTGTAGGGATGTTCATACATTCATTCTGTAAGATGCAGAGAGCCTTACAACATCATTTTATAATAACTGATTTTTTGTAATTTTGTGCTTCTCAAAAATTTATTTGCAGATGTCTCTGACAACAGTTTTAGAAACAATGATTGTGCAGTGATTGATTCAAAATTGATGTATGGCTGGCAAAATTATTTATGTGACTCAGGATTGCCTTTTGTATGCAAAAAATATTTAAATAAGACCGAACGTGAAACATTGGGTAAGTCTCTCAGTGATACTATCTCCTGTTTGTGAGTGTGGAAGAGATGTCACCTGAATATAAACTCAGCAGAACAAGAGTCTTAGCAGGACTAAATGTATGAGTTTGCTAGTTTAAGTTTAATAGAGTTTAACTAATATGCTGACACTTTCTTCTGCTTAAATGCAGTCCTAGAAATTGCTGAATGTCTTAAAACTAACAGATAACTTTAATATACATAGCATTTAATTGGTTCCTTACATGATCAGAAGCTTACAGAATGCTCATTCTCTTTATATTACAGGAGAATCACACTTTTGAGTTAAAAAAAAAAACAGGCATTCAGCTTCCAGTGAAATTAATCAATGGCCTATAGAGGAGAAAGTTGTATAAATGCAGCTAAAAATTTGCAGTTATTGCAATGGCATGTTGTATATTTGATATAAAAAAAAAAAAAAGTACATATATTTTTTAAGCAGTTATATAATCAGTATAGACTATATAGTGCACAGAATGCCTCAGACTCCCATTCTATGGGAAAGTTCATTGGAACATAATTTTTCATGAGGACTTACATAGATTCAACTTCTTGATAATTTAAAATAAAGTTTCACTACTCGTTTCAGATAATCAGAAAGTACTTATCCAAACCTTTTATAGGTAATGCATCTGAATTTATCTGGCTTTAAATCAACTTCAGAAGTAATAAGGGAGATACAAAATGCTTTAAACTGAATACCAGATTCATTACTGTGTTTGCACTAGTCCAGCAGCCCAAATGGTTGAATTATAAAATATAGTGGGAGAAATTTGTTTGCTTGGTGGGTGGTGTTCCATACTGTTGGAACATGTGTTCCACATGATGCATGTGTTCTGCCCTCCTTAAGTCACCTTGGATGACTCTGTTTTCAGCATTTGAAGATTAAAAAATAGCTCTGAATGTGTTAAGAACATAGTATGATCTTGGCAATTCTATCTAATATGCACAAACTTTGTATGCTTAATTAAAAGATACATGGAAGTATTATGCCACTCGTTGTGACCCTGGCTGGTACCCGCACAATCGCAACTGCTACAGACTTCATCCAGAGGAGAAGAGTTGGAATGATGCTTTTATTTCGTGCCAGAGTGACAATAGCTGGCTTATTAGTATATCCTCCATGGCAGATGCAGAGCTGCTCCTTAACTTGCTTAAAAGTGGTGAGTTTCAAGAGTTAAAGGGCCCAGTGTTCCTTGCACTTCTTTTGTGATACTCTTGTGCAGCCCTTTGACATTATTATCCACTCTGTGCACTTTGTTACATAGCACACCCAAGTGTTGCTTACCAAAAAAGATAGTGTGATAAATGTTGCTTCCAGGAGTCTTACAAATCTATAGCACCACTTTCTTCAATAACCCTTTTAAAGAAGTGAATTAAGCACAGTAAGACCACAATAAACACACTTGCTTTCATTTTTTTCTGTTCTTGGCTGGTTCCTTGCAAACTGTTGCAAAATACTCAGTGATCATTACGCAGTAACTGTGCTTAGGACCAAAAACAATTCAGAATATCTTTTCCTTTCAGGCTGAACTTGCCCACACTGTAAAGTTGCTGCTGCTAGAATGTTTGCAGAGTCCCCTTTGATGGCAGAAGTGTGTATCAAAGGAGTTCCGCTAGTCTGCATTGTCCTCAGAGGCAACGTAATTAAACAAGGAACTTAATGAACAAAAGCTCTTTGGTGCAGCACTGCCAAGGCTTTTGTTGTCATAACATGAGCACACAAGTCTTGAGAAGCAGCAACTCCCCAGGGAACCAGTGTTGTTTATCCTGGAGAAAAGGAGACTTAGGAGAGACCTTATCACTCTCTAGCTACCTGAAAGGAGGTTGTAGCAAGGAGGGGGTTTGCTCTTCTCTCAGGTGACAACTGATAGGATGAAAGGAAGAGCCTTCAAGTTGTGCCAGAGGAGGTTGGATACTAGGGGAAATTACTGAAAGGATTGTCAAGCACTGGAACAGGCTGCCCAGGGAAGTGGTGGAGTCGCCATCCCTGGAGGTATCTAAAAGACATGTAGATGTGGTGTTTAGTGACACGGTAAAGCGATGGACTTGTCAGAGTTAGGTTAACACTTGGTCTTCATCTTAAAGGTCTTTCCCAACGTGAACAATTCTACGATTCTTTAACAGCAGCAGAGTAATTTGTGCCTCCAGTTGACATCAGTGTGCTGACAGGGCTGCAGTTTGGCCATAATTTTAAGCTTCCCAGAGCTGGAGCACAGTGACATGTTTTGTGATTGCAGGATGGTGTGTTACTCTGGATTTACTAGACATCATCTCCCATTATCGTCCCTCATGCCACCCATCCTCTTTGCTGTCCTGTCTTTCCCTTAACAGTCCCCCATAGATACCATTTTTTCCAGAGATTCTGTAATGGATAGATGGTATTGTTCCTCAGCTTGTATTCAGCCTCAAAGTCTGCTCCTTCTATTTCTGACCTGCCTCAGGCTTCTCTTCAGGAGAAGGACTTACATGCCTGAAAGCTAGCCTGCTTTGTCTAGCTATAGTAGCTGGTCAAGTAAGACATTACATCAAACTGAAAGTCTTGTCTTTCCTATCTTTGCCAGACACTGTGGCTACAGCTCTGCTGTCATTGAAATTTATATATATCACTCAGAGGAATCTAAAGCTGAGTATGTCATGGAAGATTATAAGTAATTTTTCTCTTCCATGTCCGGCTTAAAAAAGAATGTATATGATTTCAAGGAATATTGTCATGTATGTTAATCTAGTTTTGAAACAGTTTAGCCTTCACAAGCAATAGAACGTTATTTCATCAGTAAGATTTCCTAAAGTTTGTACAGCTATTTTTTTTCCCCTGAAAGTATGTAATTCTTACAAAAGTCCCATTAATATTTTTTCATGGTGGTGTTAATGTTACAGGAATAACAGGCATTGTTTCTTCACAATTAAAATCTGAACTTGTTCTTTTACAGAAAATGTAACTGAAACATGGATTGGGTTATACAGTAATAACTCCCCAGTTGTTTTTAAGTGGTCAGATAACACCCCAGTAACATTTTCAAACTGGCACAGTCAAGAACCTAACACCTTTCAAAGAACAGGACAACTCTGTGTTTCAGCACAAGGATCTGTAAGTTTCCTTTTCTTTTGAAAGAATTAGACACTTTTATTTTAGCTCATAATAATTATTTTCTCACTGTGTGTACGTTCTTAAACCATGACATGTTATATGACTGTGATTTTTAATTCCTAATATATTAATGTTGTGATGAACTCAATGCAACCTTTAGAAACCAATACATTTTGCAGTACTGATGCACTAAAAATTAATCATAGACCTTGAGTTTATGTTCAATAAAAAATGTTGCATATGTAAAGCTTGCCAAATGGAAGAGAATGAATATAAGTAAGCATTTTGATAAAGACTAAGTAATTTAAAATCCGAGTAATTCATAGCATAATTTATCCGTTATGGTCCTGAAAGCTTCAAAATAATGTTTTGAAAAACTATCAGTTGTGCCTATTTTATCTTTCTGTCAATATTTATAAAATTTATGTAGCACTAGTGTTACCACTATTCTTTTTTTTTTTTGGTAATTTGGTCATAAGTTTACTTTTACAATGAACAGTACTTAAATTCACTAATGCATGAGCAGTGCTATAATCTTTTATTTGTAAAGCATGTTTTGTTAAAGTGTGAAAACTGTCTGTTGTCTCTCCAGTAGTAGGTCCAGATTGAAATCTTTAATTCATAGGAAAGAAATTACAATGACCTGGAAAAGTGGGTTCCCATTAGAAACAAAAAATATGACTTTGGTAAAAATTTTTTTTGACACACAAGCCCATATTTCAGTCAGTTTGCAAGTGTTAACAAGCAAACAAAAACGTAAAATGCAAAGGAAAAAGAGGTTAAAGATAAAATTATTCAAACGTTATTTTTGGTTCATGTCCAGTATGTATAGATGTCTGAAAATTATATCATACAAACTTCTTAATGTCTTGAGTAAGAAATGTTCAGATACAAAGATTAATCTTGCAAAAAATTATAATAGGAAGAAGGTTCTGTTTATTCTGAAAAGTAAGTGCTCTGACATGGCCACAGTGTTAATTAAGATGCATTACATCCCTAAGAGTGATTCAGAGAGAAATTCTGTTGTATGATTGATTTGAAATGACCTCCTGACAGTGTTGGTAGAAAGAAATGGTCCATCTAAGGATAAATAAATGGAGGGAGAAAAATTACTTTTACTGAAAAGTTCAAATAGCAAGTGGGAGTGTAATCTAATAAATGTATAGATATGCATGAGAATATGAGTATGTACAGATTATACTTCCTTTTTATCCCTTAGGATGGACATTGGAAGGTTAAAAAATGTGAAGACAGATCTTTCTACATTTGCAAAAAAGCAGGGGAATTTAATAATGTCTCTACTGAGCTGGAATCAAGTTGTCCAGAGGTAAGGGGTTTTATGGTTTTTGTTTGTCTTAGAGCCTTACTAATAAATAGAAATATATAGGAAACCTCTGAATGTAGCTGCAGAACACATGGATCTAAATAGATAATTTTAGTTTTTCATATTAAAGACATGCCTCTTTTTTTCCTAGGAAAAATCTCATTGTTTGCCTTAAAAGTATGTAAACTAAATTTTAATATAAGATTAAAAGCTTTCCCAGGATGCCTTTCATGACTTGTTGCTTTGTCAGCAGTTGTGACCCAAGTTCCTATTTCTTTCTAGATCAAAAGTGAAAACCCTTTTGTCCACCATCTGTGCAAATAATGGCTGTTATATGAGTCCTCATCCCACACATGGTTTTCATACATTGAAATGGAATGTCAGGGTGAAAAACAGTCAGTTTCATTGACAAGGAGAGTGAACTCTTCCACTTGTACATTAGCATTCCTTTTTCTTTCAAACACAAATGGGAAGGAGCACAGCTATCTAAACAGGACTTTTTCAAGCTTCTAGGTTCTGCATTCTGGTAGTAAAAGGTAACCTGCTAAAGTATGATTTTATTTGCCATCAGTTCCTTTCTACAGTGTGAAAAGAGAAAACTTGTAGACGTTGTATTTTATTCAAAATTCTGGAGGATTTTTGTGAACCTCCTTTTCTAGAACCAAAAATTTTTCCTCTCTAACTTGCTTTACTCTGTAGCTCATTGTCTTGCTTTTTTATTTCCTGTCCTTTTGCTTGAAAAATCAAGAAACACAACCAATTCAGATGAATTATAAGAAACTTGAAGCTGAACTGTTTGGAGTCAGATGCTGTCTTTCCCTAATCATACTGTGGTCAGATCCAACAGTCTGGCCATACCATTAGGGAGGCAGAAGTTACTGCTTGTTTCCATTAAACTTAATGTTTAAAACGAACATAATATTTTCAAAAGTTTAGAGTAACTGCATTTGTTTCATTTGTACCAGTATATTTAATCACTTAAGAATTCTGTGTTATTTGTGTAAGAAAGGTTTGTCACAGTCCTGACCATGTGAAAAATGTGCAGAATGTCAAGACTTCTAGTTGCATTGAGGAGTTTGACAGCACTTCATCTTGTGGTACCTCACAGGTTTGAGATTCAGTCACTGGTCATAGGAAGTTCAGTTTGCTCTGGCAAACTGATTACAAACTCAGGATAAAGTTTTGCTTGTTGATGTTTCACAACCTGTAAAAGCATATGCTGAACATAGTTATAATCCCTCAGTTTTGATAGATCCTTTGCTTTCCAGTGTGAAAGAGTAATATTCATTTAATCATAAGTCACCACTAAGCTTACTCAAAGCTACATTTGATTTCAGAACATTTCATCTAGACAACTCACCTTTTAACATTCATGTATATATTGTTGTTAGTTGTTGGCTTAAATTTCCAGGGCTAAGTCTTTCATTTCATCCAGTTTTACCTTTTTCCCCCCCCACCATTTGCCTGTTGCTGACTTACCTCAGATGTACAGAATATCTACTGGTGTTCTCATATTTGATCTTTTGCTTTGTTAACCTTGTGCTGTCATTCACGTTGGATCGCTGGTGGATTCTCAGGGAGCTTTGGTCTTGGACACAGTTGTTTGCTTTTCTAAAGCTTTATAGTCTTTTGTGTTATTACTGAGCTCTCATCTCATGTTGATTTTACAACTTGGGCATCAGCTGAACTAGCCTTTGACATTTTCTGGGGTTCTGCTGATGGCAGGTTTTGCTGTATGTCAGTCTCAAGTTACCAGAAACCTGAGCAATTTTTTTGTACACTTCTGTCATCCCAAGACAAAAAGTGCCAGGCATTTTCTTCCCTTAGCAGGTCAACTACTCTTTTTTTCTTAGTCAGCAGGCTATTACTGAGGATAAATACTTTACTGCAAAGGTCAGATTCTCTGAGCAGTTTTTCCCAACACTGAACTAACATTTTAAAATATTATCTTTCAAATAGCTTTTGAAAAAGTTTGTAGAGCTGTCAGCTGTGTGGTAATTGGGTTGGAGGTTTCTGTATGCAGAACTGACTGTATTTGTACTGATGACTTTCTCTGGTCCTCTGCACTTTAATTAGTGCATCAAAGGATAGCAGTGAAGTAATAAATCAAGCATTTGTCTTTATGGCTGCTGTAACAGGAAAGAATAGTACTTTTAAGAAGATAATTGCTATTAAGGCTGCAAAATGTCATAAAGAGTGGAAGGGTAGATGCTCAGAATAAGGGTCTGTTTGGCCTTATGTTCTGCCTACCACAGGTAGCTGCATGTGATGACTGCAAATATGGATAATGCTGCTCCCAATTTTCCCTTGCTCTCCAACCATTCTGAGGATTTCCTGAGCCTTTTAACAGCCCACACTTGCTGTCCTCTCCAAGTGCTTGTCCAGTTTCCCCTTGAACTCATGTGAATTCTTTGCATTCATAATATTAGTGAGATCTAGAAGTCTACTACCCTTTGAAAAAATGCCACCTTCTTCCCATGTTGAAGCTTTCTCCTACTAGCTTAGCTTTGTCTGTCATCCCCAAGATCTTGTACAGAAGTAGCTGCCCACTTTACTGGCACTCACCATTCTGTAGATGTTTTCAGTGACCTGGAGGGTAACTACTGTTGAACCATGGTAGAAAGGAAAAGGGCTTTTGGGACATCAGTAATGATCAAGAAGTTACAGAAGGGGATCAAGTTTTTAACAACTATATAATAATAATCTATAAAATAATGTTCATTTCTTTTAAGGGATGGGAAAGACATGGTGGATATTGTTACAAAATCGACAGTACCCCTCGAAGTTTTGAACATGCTTCCAGTGGTTATTTCTGCCCACCTGCACTTGTATCAGTAACAAACAGGTAGTTCATACTATCAGACAGCGTGGAGATACCTCTAACAAGAGCTATTCTAACTTCAGAAAGTGTTGCATGGCAAAAAAATATTATCATTACAAAATAATACTTGTGTGAGAGGCAAGCATAATCACTAACATTGGCTAAAATAAAAGGTGTGCTTTGCTTTCTTTTTTAATTGAAAATAAATTTTGTTAGGCTAATAAGCACAGCAATGTGCACACGTGAGCATGCAGAAATCTAAACAAAATATTTTCTACAGAGGTATGTAACATCCTTAAGAAACTGTATTAGTGTACTTGGAAACTATACTGAAAAATGAAAATATACTTATTTTTAATAATAATAAATAGATAAAGTTTTAATTAATATCAACTTGTTTTATAAATGTTTCTGTTTGTATGCGTTTTATGTAAGTTTTCAGCAAATTGAGTGAGAGAGTAAATGTTTGAAAGCATTTGAGGTCTGTCTTCTCTTGCTTTGTTCCTATTTACCTGTATTCCAGCTTCAGCAAAGGCTTTCTCCTCTGCAGATGTCCAGACACTTGAGTATTCACTGATCTCTTCGTGATTTACCCTATATGTCAGAGTCCCAATAAAGTTTATGACATACTGATAGATACATTACAGATGTACTTTAACCTTCATATAGTTACTGTTAAAAAACCCCAAAGTAAGGATGGAATCTCCTCTCCCTTTAGGATAGGGGAAGTACTATGACCACCAGCAATCAGATGAACGTTAGTTAGAAATTTTAGGAAATCAGGGTACTCCCCCTGAGGATTTACAGTGAGGGGCATTTGGGTTGCCAGGTGGTTTCGGGGCTGTTCAGAAAGCACCCAGCACTGTCTGCACTGACACAGGAATCTTCTTGTGGAGGGCAAAGGACAAATTCTCACAGCTGAGCATTTACAGCTCAAACATCACAGGGAACTGAGGACATTTTGCACATCACTGAAAGCACATCTGTCTTTTCCTGCTTATTAATTTTTATTTGATTTTTTGCTGGGCATAGCAAGTGAATATTCAGTTAATAGCTTCAGTGAATATCTTAGCCATCAGAGGTTATTATGTTAGCTCCCAGTTCCAATGTTGGAGTGTGAAACAATGCTAGTTGTTAGTTTACCTTTTATCTTTTTAATTACTGCTGAGGTTTGTTGTTCTGGCATGAAAAATCCAAAAACTTTTCAGTATATTGATACTAAAATATTCACTAAAAAGTAGGTTGTAGAGGAATTAGAGTTGATAGAAAAAAAGGCCATGCAGAGGAAATGAAAATTAAAGGTCTCAGTCACTGTCAATGATACAAATGCATTGAGTTTTTAAGTTAATATTATTATGGTATATAGCTGTTCTCTATCTGTGAAACCAAGAAGTCATAGAAGTCTTTATCAAACTGGGAATGTACTTTGCATACTGGGAATGTATGTTTTCATAGGAAGCTGATTAAATGTGCTCATAAAATGAAGCATTTTTGTATAATGCTATGCCGATTATATCTGATAAATTATGCGACATTTGGGTTACTGTATTGCTTGCAAAAAGGTGTAACTCTCGCACTTGACTTTAATGAAGAAATTAAAGAAGGAAAAAGTTATTCATTCTGTAGCCAGATTAGCTAGGGCTTTGAGTCATTCAGCTCTGGTTTCTTAGCACTGTTTTGTGTGCCCAGTCCCAACAGGATAGTTGCAGAGCTTTTTATTTTCTTTCTTCTGTATCTTTTTCAGACCCCACTATCTTTTATCCTTCATATAAGGAGTATCTTATTTTTATTTGTGTGTCATTAATATATTTTGTCTTCACATCTTGTAGTTCAAGCATTGAGTTTATAAGATCTTTAATTTACTGTTTCTTCTACATGCCCAAATGCTGGGAAAAAACACAGGGTGTTTTATGCTACAGACTTGTATCTGAAGTTCCCCACAGCATTCTATAAAGAAAATCAAGTACCTCTTACATATTTTTTCACTTCTTGTGTAATTCAAATAAAGTCACAAACGCTATTCACTGAAATACCGAATTACCTGTCTTATCCTAATAAACTTTTTGTCTTGATTATTTTATGAAGGTTTGAACAGGCTTTTATCAACAGCATGATCTATAGCATGGTAAAATCTGAGAGAACTTATTTTTGGATAGGATTGCAAGACGTTAACAACACAGGAGAATACTTTTGGCTAAGTACAGGGGGAAGGAATCACTCCGTAAGCTACACAAACTGGAACAAGCACCAGCCACGTGAGTACTGTGTGCTCTCTTCCCCCTACCACTTGTAGCTTAGCAGTGACAGAAGAGTCCTGGTCCTTTCCTTCCTGCCTGGCCAAGAGAGCAGAGAGATAAGCTTACATCTTTTGTTGACTCTGTAACTTCCTACCATGATTGAGGGAGACTGACAGTTGTGGGGAAGCCAGAGCTTCCTTCCCTGCTTCCCACTGGCTGCTGGTATCATGGGCTCCTCAGTCATGGCAGGATGATGGAGGTTGCTCTTCCCACTCCATAGACTGATGGTGGGAAAATTAACAGCTAGATACATTAATGCCTGACATGTTGCTGTGAGATGTTTTCCGTGCATTTCTTTATGGCCCTTTCAATTAGGCATCAGGGCTTCCTGAAACTCCCAGCAAAAGATCCCAGAAAAGTCATTAATTTTGTTCAGTAACAATCAATTTGTAGTTTTCATTTTATATGAGAAAAAAAGAGGGCAGAGGTCATTTTAGATACATTTCTGTCAATAAGAGCACTGTGTGGGAGTTTCTTCTTCCTGTTTAGTTTGTGATACTTACTTGCTTTGTTTGATTTTGTTATATAGTAATTCAAAGAATACATTCCAAGAAAACAAACAAACAAAATCAGCAGTAGTTGTTCAACCTTTGAACCATAAACCTCTTAGCAATACCTGAGAATAGGCCTAGTTCTAAAGGCACTCCATTTCACTAATTGCTTCTCAGCTTTGCACTCTACATTTATTGCTTTACTACTGCAGTTTGCAAAAGTACTATTTTAAATGGTATTTAATCTCCTGCATTTTGTGAGAGGAACCCCTTTGTCATGCATAGTTCAGTTTACAAGCTCAAGTTAGATAAGACAGGCTTATAAACTGGTTCCTGACTTTTTAATAATTTGCTACTTTTCTAATTTCTTCAAGGTTTTATGCACAACCTGATGCCAATAAAACAATCACGTCACCAAAAATTCATGAACTTGAAATTCTTTGTTCTGATACTCAACACTTATTCCTATGTCTAGGTCATTCTGGAGGCTGTGTGGCTATGCGAGGGCAGCACCCTGTTGGTTACTGGGAGGTGAAAAGCTGTAAGAACTTCAAGGCAATGTCACTGTGTAAGCAAAAAATCAATTCTTATGAAGAACCCGAACTTACTTTTCAAAAACATTTGAGTTCCTGCTATTTTGGATGGGAGTCAGACACTAATTTGCTCAGCTGCTACAAGGTAGGTGACAAACTTGTTTTGAATTTTTCTGATTCTACATCAGCTTAGGGATACCATCCTTCACTGCATTTTAAAGTGAGTAAAATCAGAACTGTACTTGGTCTATACAAAGCCTTACTTTAGGAAAAAATGTCAATAATACTTGATTTTTACAGGTTTCTGAAACATCTGCTCTCCAAAACCAGCTGCATTTATGACAGTGTTTATTTTATTGCAGATATTTCACAATGAAAAAGTCCTGATGAGAAGAACATGGGTTGAAGCTGAAGAGTTATGCCAAGATTTTGGAGCACATCTTGCTAGTTTTAGTCATGTCTATGAAGAGACATTCTTAAATAATTTATTATATACAATTTTTGATAGGTAAATGTATTCTTAACACCAATAAGATTTATCTTAATCATACTAATATGTAAAAATATTCTTCAGTTTAGCTTTTCCATTCTGTCTAGTAGTGGCCAAAGAAGCTTTTTCTTTTAACACAAACTTAGATATGGGTGAAAAGACACGTACTAGGAATACTGTAAAGTGTTTCTTTTTGAAGATGATCTTTGTACTAGATGTTAAGCAACTGCTAATGGCAACTTGATATTCTTGTGAATTAACATTCCCCAATGAAAGGGAGATTCAGCAATTTGGTTCCTATTCTAAGTTTCCATCTTTAAAAACACAATTTAACATTTTAGTAGGAAAAACAGTTTTCTTCAAGCATACTAAAAGATTAAGAAATTACAGAATGATATATTTAATTCAAGAAGAAATTTATATGGGTATTTGCTGTATTAAAAAAACTCAACTTCTGAAATATCTAAGGAAAAAGTGCATGACAAATGTTATTTTCTTTGTTTCCATTACAGGACTGAAGAAAGACAGTTCTGGATTGGATTTAATAAAAGAAATGCACTTTCGGAAGGGACATGGCAGTGGTCTGATAGAACACCTGTAACTATCTGTATACTATATATTTCAGTAACCTTTCAAGTCATATCTGAGCATAAATCACAGAAAATAAGCCCTGTGAGCAAACATTGGCTAGGGAAACTGGTTTTCACATCCACATAGTTCACTTAAAGTAATTGTTTCAATAGTATTAATAGTACACTACTGAGAACATAGGAGCCTGTGCCTGATAGTGAAGTTTCTCAGATGTGTGCTTTCCTGCAAAGCACATTGTATATAGCCCAGGACTAGGCATATGGAAAGTAAACATGTCTGTGTGTGTGTATACACATATTTACATACATACACATGCACACAAAAGCCTTACATATGAGCTGTGCTTGCATGCTTTTTTTGTTCTATTTGTTTATTTGTTAGGTTATTTTTTATGAAGAAGGAGTCTGTTATAAGATGGAAAGTTGAACAAGGACATTGAGAGAACATGATTATGAACCCTATTTTTTTACCATAATTGAGGTGGTCCTCTAGTTGTTTCTTAACATGTTCATACAAATATCTCCAAATCCTTTCTTTTTTTCTCCATAATGAGGTTTTGAAATGCTTCATCTTGGATTGTTGGAGATTGATAATCTATATGCTGTTTTCAGGTTGTATCTTCATTTTTGGACAGCAAGTATGTTGAAGATGACTCAAGAAGCTGTGGTGTGTTCAAAGTGAACAGAACTGTTTTTCCAGCCCATTGCAATGAAAAGCGTGAATGGATATGCAAAATACCAAAAGGTGAAATGTTAATTAACATACATAGTCTGTTATAACGACTACATGTAATTCATGGGAGACATTGCAAAAAAAAGACTGCTTTTTATCACATCTGTAGTTCTCACTGGTCTTCTGTGTGAAATCATAGAAAAGCTATATGCAGCTATTAGGGTTGGTGGCCAGTTAACAAGTTTTATATGTGCAGTAAGTTTAGAAATATATAGCAATGATTAGCAATTTGCTAGTAGAAGTTAATAAACATTCTTATTTATACAGGTTACTAAAAATGTTGTTTAGCAAGTGTGGCAATTATATATTTTATTCAGTGTTCAACTCCTTTATTTATCCCTGACCAAGAATAGCAATATTTTTTCATTATTTTAATTAAATCCTTATAGTGTGGAGAAAGCAATTTTAGTGAAATAGCTCTTTTCATTCTTAATCAGTAATGTTTTAATTTATGTATTTTTTTGCAGGTGTTAAACCAAAGAATCCAGAATGGTATATAGCTGGTATGAAAGCATTTTCTTCCTTTGACATCTTGAAATGTTATAACTTGGAAATACAATTTAAGCCATTGGTAAAAATAAAGTAACTAAAATGTTTCGAGTTCAAATTTGCATTAAGGATCTCTGTAGGAATTTGTTGCTAAAGATCAAAATCTGCCGCTCTTTATTTAGGAACACTGAAACATCAGATGCTACTTTGTTTAGGTAGGAATATTACCAGTAGTAAGTACAGGACTTTGATAACCTCTCCATCACATTAAAACTGCCTTTTTGAAAAGTCAGGGCAACTCATAATATTACTGCAGTATCACAGGATAGATTTTTTTATTATTATTTGCCCACAGTGCATTGTTTTTCTCATAAATTGATATGTTAAATTGTGACATATTTTTCCTCTGACACTTGGCTGAAGGTGGACTATGGGAGTTACAAAGAATGAGATTTGAAATGAGTTTTTACTTCCCCATGCCACTGACTCTGTTGCTAATTTTCCAGAACTGCCATGGATGTATTATCAAGGAGCAGAGTATCTTTTCCACGTCAGTCCTACAGATTGGGAAACATTTGAATTTGTCTGTGGCTGGCTTCGCAGTGTAATGGCAACTATAAATTCTTCTGGTGAACAAGCCTTTATTCAAAACAAAATTAAGAAGGTATCAAAAATTATCCCTTTGAAAAAATGAACCCTCATGCAGTAACTGGGTATTTACTTCTGCATCTTTTGGAATATCTGACTATTTTCTGCTCTGTCTTTTGATTATCTCGTTGCCTGTTGCTGAAGGTAGAATACAAAATACTTTATTTTAGAAATAATTCTCATGCTGCTTAATTTTATGCATCGCTTCTTGAAGCCCTATTTAGCTAAAGAAGTCACTAGCATCTCAGAATCTGCAGAATCATCTGCCTCAAAAGACCCAAGAGGAACAAAACCCAGCTTCCTATCCTAAAGTTATGAAAGTAATTAGGACTGAAGGGAAAGATTTGAATCACATGTGGTGTACATCCTTGAACTTGGAAGTCAGGTTAATTTCCTTGAAGTTTTGTCTTGAAATGTAACATGCACAGCTATTTTAAAGCCTGCTGCCTTTGGCTAAGCTTTCCCAGTGTAGCCAGTGTGTCCTGAACTGCTTGTAATGAGTTTCCTGTGGAAGCAGGAGTAAGGATGATAATCAGTAAAATAATACCCAGCAGTCTGAACAGCCTGCATGTGTCTTTAGAAAACTTGGTCAAAATTTCTTAGCATGAAATTTGAAATCATATTTTTCACTAGTTTTTTAAAAGCTGTGTTGTGTAGGCTGAGTGCTGTGATTAGAATACGAAACTCAAGGGTCAGTCAATATCAAATCAGACTGCAATCCTGATAATCTTCTTTGTCATAAATGCCTATTTTCTTCGTTTGGTATTACTGTGTAAACCGTAAGCTGGTGAAATCCTGTAAGTCCAAGGACAGTGTGGCTGCCAGAACACAGGTTGCATTTCAGCTACTTTCTGGAAAAAAATAAATGCTTCTTAGAGACAGGGAAGCTTTTCCAGTGTTCTGCAGATTCAGAAGTTGTTGCTGTCTTTTTTTCCCCTTGCTAACAGCACAGCAATAATAAGTGTTTGTTGGAATTACATTATTTCTGTGATTTTTCCATAATACTTTGCCTTTTAGGAGTGGAGGTGGAGGTCTAGAACTTTTAATGAGAAAAACTATAATTCTGGAAAGCATCTGAAATCTTGTATGAGCTATCCATAGTCAGTAAATGCACGTAGAAAACATATTGAAAACATTAGGACTAGCAGTATATTAATGCTAAAAGGAAAAATTTGCTATTGTCTATTTTTAGGAGTTGGGGAAAAGCAAATTCTGTCCAAAGACTACAGTGCTTTCCAAGCCATGTAGGCTGTACATTCCTAAAATTGTAAATTCCTAGTTTACAGAATCAATCAAGTGGAAATTAGGGGCTAAATCATGCTCTGCTTATGTGAATAAACTTACTGAAGTGACAAATTAACATGGGCAGGATTTTGCACCTATTCTTCCCACTAGAACTCAATGGAGATGCTATTTTTCTGAACACAGGGACTGACTTTAGGAGTTTTTTAATGCTTTGATAAGAGGGCAACAGCTAAACATATGGCAAACCGTTTTTTTATAGCTCTCGACTAGCGATGTTCACTGGTGGATTGGATTGCATGCAGAAAGCCTCAGTGATGAATTTCGGTAAGAATACCTCCACTTTAGCTGCTGTCAGTTGTGCTTGGCATGCCCTATTTACAGGCTGCCTTTCAGCCTGAGGGACTAAAACAGTTTGATGACTGAGTGGGATGTTGAAGAGACAACTTCAGTTCTCGTGAAAATATCATTCAGAATATATTACCCTTAACTTCTGTCCGTGTTACAGCATTTCTTCTGAGAGGGTTTTAAAAGGTACAAGCCAAACATGTGAATAGCAACCTCATGGTTGTTGCTGGTTGTCTGTTGGTCTTTTTAATGCTTAGTTAACAAAGGGACACTTTATACCTTACAAACACTTTTAATAGAGGGTGTATTTTTAGGTAAGGATAGCAAGAAGTGTAACTACACTCTTAACATTTCTGTGCAGCTGGAGAGATGAATCACCAGTAACATACCAGAATTGGAATGAAGGGAGGGAAAGAGATGTACAGAAACCTGGGAAAAGATGTGGCTTCATTTCATCACAAACAGGTATATTTTATATTTCCTTTTGCTTCAGCAGCCTTGACTTGGTTCTGTTGTTGGCCAGAGGGGTTATGTTCCTTTCAATTGTTCTCAAGAAATGCAGTCCCTATGAAAGTCCTGTTACATGGTTGTAATTTCATAACTGCTTTTACAGTTAAGAAAGAATAGTGAAATATTATTAATAATGCTCAGTGACTAGGTTGTGGGAACTTAAAAATATACTGCAAGTTCCAGTTCTTCAAAGTAAAAAATACAAAGATTCTTATGAATCTCATAATGGTGCTTTAGTTTTACTTAAGAAACTATCATGTGGCACAGCAAAAATGTTAATGCATTGCTGGTTTTCACAGTCAGATTTCTCATAACCAAATGAGCCATATGGACTGAGCAACAATTTTTCCTACATTTATAAACTGTTTTTCTATCAGCACATAAGACAGAAACTTGTATTTAAAGTTACTTATGACCCCAAAGCCAATCTGCTAAGGGATTTTTGGGAACTGTGGTTTTGGTGCTAGCCTTCACATCATCACATAGTTCTATATTTTATTACACTAATAAAAAAAAACCCCTACAGTGCTGCTGTGTTCCAGTGATTTCTGTCATCTCACAGACTCTGCCTTCTGAAGATCTGCAAGTCACATGATAAAGTAAACATGTCAGGTTCCATGAAAAGAAAAAATACCCAGCTCTGTATCTGGGAGGAGAGCTGAAAAAAAATGAATGCAGTTGCACTCTTGTAATCTCATCCTCAAAAGCCAAAACTGAAAATATGTAAAACTTTCTTTTTTCTACATGTAATCTAAGGTGATTGATTAATGACTTTTGAATGCTTCAGTTTGGTGTTGCTATAGTTATTGTAGAATAAAAGGAAGAGATGCTCACCCTTTCCCCTCAGATGGCCAGCAGATGGGAACTGGTCAACAACTTGTTGAGTGCACTGAAAAATGTATTTTCCTTCTAAGCAGGTTGGCGTTTTATTTCAGTACGTGGATCTTGCCAAAAATTTTCAATGTAAGGAAGTCAAACTATTTTATCTGGGAGGGATCATTGCTGTACCTTTCCTCTTTTTCATAACTAACACTCTAAAATATCATGATGTTATAGGCATATGTTATTTGGCTCTGTGTAGAGGAATTGGTTTGGCTTAATTAAATCAAACTATGAAAGAAAGTATGAGCCCCATGGACCATCAGATCCACTGTAATGCACTATGTCCAAATGTATTTGCTGTAGAATCTCATCTTACTCAACCACTGAAAGGTACCCTTCTTAATAGTATCTAAGCTGGCTAAGAAAAACACCCTTTCCAATTCTCAATCCAATATTGAGCTGTGATTTCTCTTGTTTACACAGGACTCTGGGGTGATGAAAACTGTACTGTCTCTCTTCCCTGTATTTGTAAACGTAAAATTGCATGGAAAATAGAGAAAGAGATTCCAAAAGACCAGAACCAACAAGGAGGATGTCCCAAAGGCTGGTTGCACTTTGGATTAAAAGTAAAATATTTTCTCCTGCTGTTTGATTATTCAAAATTATTTCCATATTTATGACAGAAATTAGACTTTAAGATTATTTACTATTTGAATATTTCTTCCCTTTTGAAAGCAAGGCCCTTAGGTTTCTAGCTACTGACACAGTGGTACAAAGGTTTACCATTATTAAATAGCTTTGCATACAGAAGTTGACTTAAGATGTCAAAAAATTTACTTTAGTTCAAGAAAGGTTACACTCATATGTGCAAAAGCTAACTAAATGTATTAGTGCCTTTGCTGTAAAAAGCCTGCTCCATTTTCCCTTTTCTGCTTAGGACAATTCCAAGAGTCTTTTATGGTGTCAAAACAGATCTCTGACGTCTCCTTGTACTAAATGGATCCCTAATTGTTGCTATCTTCCAAAAGATGCTGTTTCAAATAGGGTTAATCAAAGAGAATTACAAACCAAAGCCTATTTGCAATTGAAGGTCAAAAGGCAATTATTTCTTCGGGCTTCTTGTAAATAAAGACATTCCTTAATAGCAACATGCAGTGAGGTGGCCTGATTTATCACAGTGCTGAACTGCAGTGACTAGAAACATAAATTTAACTCAAATTGTGTTTGTTTTTAAACAACACATTTGAATACAAGCCTGATTGCAGCTGAAAACTCATACCAAGCATGTTGGAGAGGTCCATTGCAAGACAGAAACTAATGAAATATTATTAATATTAATAATGTTCAGTATCAGCACAAGAAATGTTTAATAATCAGTCTTAGTGATTGATAAATAGTTTTTAAACTGGAGAAGAAAAAAAATATTTTTTTCTTTTTTTTTTCTTTTTCTTTTTCTTTTTTTTCTTTTTTTTTTTTTTTTTATATTTTTTTTTTTTACAAATTTC
>JAOEGS010020556.1:37319-48472 GCA_025447755.1 Corythornis vintsioides
GCCCTGGGCTGATCTGTTCCACTACAAAATAATGGGAAGCTTTCAACTGGCACATTGCACAAAATGTAATTTAGTCAAAGGAGAAATGAAGGGAATTCCATGGTTAGAATTAAAAAGAATTAAAAAAAAAAAAAAGAAGAAAAAAGGAAGAAAACATAAAAAAAAAATAAAGAAAAAGAAAGCAAGAGGGGGAAAAAATAGCTTCAATTTTGAAAACAGAAGTTATTCCCAGGAAAAGCTGAGTGGTCAAACACTGGGAATGTGGCTTTGTGCAAGAGGAGGGAGGGGATGGAAAATCAACGACCCTTCCTTGGCTGCCAAGGGGAGGTCCCCGAGCCACAGGAGGGGCAGGGACATTGTGGAAGGGCCCAAGCCACAGACTGGCTGGGTATGGGTTGGAAGGGACCTTAAATCTCATCCAGTTCCCACCCTCTGCCATGAGGGCACCTCCCACTAGAGCAGGGTGCTCAGAGCCCCATCCAGCCTGGTCCTGAACACAACCAGGGATGGAGCATCCCCAGATTCCCTGGGCACCTTGTGCCAGGGTCTCACCGTCCTCTGAGTGAAAAACCTCTTCCTAATTTCTGATCTACTCTCTTCCAGTTTGAAGCCATCACCCCTTCTCCAAACACTACAAGCCCTTGTACAAAAATCCCTCCTCACCTCCCTTGCAGGTCCCCAGATGTCCTCACACCTCCAGGGAGGGCTGTGTTCATGGGTCACTGGGCACCCTCTGGAAGCCTTGGGAGCAGCCTTGGGCTCAGCTTGCAGCAAAGCAGATTTAGCATCAATTGAGGCTTTGTTCCCATGCCAGGAATGCTCTGGGCAGCTCTCCTGAGCACCCCCCACCACCTGCCCTCCAGTTCACTTAGAAAAACCCTGCTGGCTGGCAGCAGAGCCTGGCACCATCAGGTCAAGAAGTAGATGTTGTGCTCTTCCAGCTGAAAGAAAAAAAAAACAACAAACCAAACAAGACTGAATCCCATGCAATTGCCAAACTTTTGCAGGATGAGGCTCACAGGGATATGAGAAGCAGCACCCACAGCCCATCAGGTGTCCTTTGCTTCACCCTAAATCCTCATCCTCCCCGTTTGCTCTCCCTTTCCTCACAGGTAACATCATTTTTGGGCATTTTTATTCCACACTTAGCACCAGGGTGGGAACTGTGGTCAGTGATGGAGGAGTCACCACAACTTAATCAATATTAATGCCAGGAGGGTGTGATTTCACCTTGAGAGCTGACCCTGGCAGTGCTGCCCTGGTCAGGTCAGTAACGTTCATGTGCAAAACTGTGTGTGAAAATGGTCAGGAGAGTTAAATACCAGATGTCAGGAGATGCTTGATGGAGTCGTTAGTGAAAGCAGTGAAGTGGGCAGAGCTTGGGGGAATTAATGAAATCATTCAGCCCTAACGGGAAGAAGGACAGGGCCTGAGAAGGGATGATGTGAGATTTGGAAAGAAATGAGCAGTCAATGAGGTGGAGACACGAGGAGAGGCCAGAGTGGAGGTTTCTGCTCCTGGGGGGGTGAGAGGGGAGGCCAGGACCCAGCCACAGCCCAGGGGGTCTGAGGGGTGGTTTGAAAGGTGATGGTCTGCAATGGAGCTGAAACACAGCCTCACCTTGGGGGTGGGGAGGGCAGCAAGGAGGTGCCCCTGGGGCATCACACAGAAGCAGAACTTCAGAGAAGTGGAAGAAAAGGAAAAAAAGGCCATATTCAGAGCCAGCAAGACCCATTGCATTCAGTTATTACAACTGCTGCAACTAAGGATTACTGACCAAGGCTCCTGTGCAGGTTTACTGGGGTTTTTTCCTCCCCACACGATCACCAAACCAGCTAGAAACGTGTGAAGCTTTTGCCTAGAACACTCCCAGCAAGTTGAATGATGATGGAAAGACAAAAGGCACAAATCCAGGTGGTAAATCAGAAAGGGCAGCAGGGTGCACAGACCTGTTGTCCTCTTCCCCTAGTAAGCACTTTTATAGCCCAGGCTGGGGGCAGATGAATTTGCATTTAAACTTTCCATTCCCCCTCCAAGGTGGCACTTTCTACCTTATGCTGCTTTGAGTCAGGAGATGCAGAATTGCCAAAGGAAAATAAAATAAAATGTCATCTTTTTTATTTAATATTTAACTGCTCCTTAGACTCCTCCAAGAAAAGACCCTGATATTACTGTTTGGATTGAATTATGATGGCTCCGCCTGAAAGTTATATATTGCTGGTGCTCCATTATTCATTAATCGTAGCTTTGCCTGTCAAGATCAACATGTACTTCTCAGCTGGTGCCTTGACTGTGTAATACCTCAGCCAGGGAAAGGAATGTAAAAAAGATGCCTCTTAATTGTTTGGGGATTTCAGACATGGCTTTTAAAATGTCAGTGACTGCTCCTGAAAGATGGCATCCTTTTCCCCCGGAGCTCTAGATTGCCAACAGATGTTAACAGCCCCCGGCTCCACCCAACACTTTATGAACTAGAGAAAGAGTAAACACTATCAGGATAGACTCAGTGAGACCTGCCTCTGAATTCCTGCCTGTGAAGCAGAGGGGGGAACAAAGAAACAACAACCCAAAGCTGGGGTTTTGGTGCAGCTGAGGTCGAGAAAGATGTTGGGTTTTCAAAGAGTGATGAAGCTTCCAGCAGATTGGGAAGCGTAGGGAGAAGGGAATACATGGAGGACATTTTCTGGGCTGCTTTGTTCTGCTGCAGCTCAAGGATGAGCTTTCCTGGGTCAAAGCCTCCCTCTCTACCAGACCTCACCTGTGTGAGCAACTTGGCAGCTTTGCATTCAGCGCTGGGGGTTGAAGGTGCTGGAGATCAGACAGCACATGAGCTCTGCAGGAAGGGATCACAGAATGGATTGGATTGGAAGGGACCTTAAAGATCATCTCATTCCAACCCCCCTGCCAAGGCAGAGACACCTCCCCCTAGAGCAGGTTGATCAGAGCTCCATCCAGCCTGGTCTTAAACACTTCCAGGGATAAGGTGTCCACAGCTTCTCTGGGCAACCTGTTCCAGTGCCTCACCACACTCATAAAGAAATTTTTCCTGATGTCTAATCTAAATGCATCATCCTGTTAATTTGTTCTCTTGCATTTCTCCACCAAAATTACTGCCATTTCATTCCTTAATCAGCTTTTCAGGATACAGATTTCTCCACACATCTTAACTTCCCACACTTGGAGAAGTCTGCTTTTGAGTGTGAAAGCACCAGCACAACTCACATCGATGTTCAAGGAGGGAGAGGACAGAGGAGAGCAGGGTAAAAGTCCCCATGGCCAGATCAGATCATGGTTTCATCCACGCAGCTGGATTTGGAGGCTGGTGCAGGATCCCAGTGCATCCCCAACAGGTTGTCTACAGGCAGCACACCAATGTCTGTGTGTCTGTCAAGACAAGCCAGGGACTGAGAGCTGCTCAGAGGAGATCTCCCACCCACTAGCCCTCTCCAAGCTGCTGACCACAACCTCAGCATGTCAGAAAACATTTTCCTCTGCTTTCTGCAAGCAGGATGCACTTTAGGACATAAGCTGGTGCAGCAAAGAAGGACAAACAGCAGGTTTCAGCAGAGCTAGAAGGAGTTGGTAACTTGTGCCAAGAAAAAACACATCCCTGTGATATTCCCCCACCCACAACAGTGCTGGGCGTGCAGCAGTGTGGACACCAGTGGGTGGGGTGTTTACCTGGGTGTGAGCAGTGCCTGCCCTGGGAAAGGCTGCTCCTGGCAGCTCTTTTTCCATGGTCATGGTGCTACAAGGCTTGTGATCTGCTCTGCTCCATCCCGCTGCTCAGTGCAGGCTCTGCTGTCCCTGCAGGCAGCAAAGGGAGGGCAGAGCTTAGCTAGGCTCCCTCAGCGAAGGAAAACAGAATGTCCCCAAGTGTCCCTTGGACATGGAGGCTATTTCTGCAGTCCCTGAACATGTTTATTATAGAACAGTCAGGAATCCAGTATTCAGTGGCAGCCCCGTGCTCCCCTCACTTGTCCTTCAGTTTAATGGGATACAGGCATAAATCATAGATCTGATACTGCATGTGGGCTCTGGCTATATTTTTTTTATAAAGAACATTTGCTCTGATTTATAGAGCACTGAGTTTTGAATTAGTCTAGCTTGAAAACTGAATCAAATCTTTCCATCAAGTCTGTTTTTTTGCATTATGAATGGCTTAGCTGTTTAGTAATGGAATGCCAATCAGCCATTTCTTCTCTCCATAGGCGATGCTGAGAAGATCATTTTGGAACATAGACTCTGTGATTAACTGAAATGAACTGTAAAATTGTAATTTGTTTAAAGCTTTTTCTTCTGCTGGGAGATTCCTGGGAGGAGAGCGGAGTCACCTCGCTGGTGGCATCCAGGGGGTTAAAGGAGGAGGGGGGCACATGCCTGAACTGGCCACCTCAGCTCTGCCATTTCTCATGTGTAAACCAGGGATGATCATTCCCTAAGCTGCAGGGATGTGTTAGCAGTTAGGACCAGTCCTGAGATTTGGCCTGCAGACTTGCAGAGAAGGGAAATAGCTTTTTACTTACTTGAAGAGCAGACTGTTCTCCTGGCGTGGGGAGAGCAAACGGTGCAGCCACGGTGCTCCTGGCACGCAGACCTCTGGAGCCAGCCACCATCTCCTCCAGCCCCTGTCCCCTCAGCTGCACTTGGAGCTGCTTTCTGGCTTTGCAAGGAGAAAAAGCTTCAGCCCAGCCCCGTGCTGTCTGTGCAGACCGTGCTGCACACACAGCCCTGCAAGAGCTGGTGCAGCTCCTTGGAGGTCACTCAAGATAGGCACGAGTTGGAGGGCAAGGGAAAAACATGAGATGCATGGTTAGGGCTCCTCCAGCACACTCCAGTCCTGCCTTGATACAGATCAGTGGGGCTGAGCTGACCCAAACCCCTCAGCCAACACTTTCTGCACCAGCCTCACTGGAGATGCAGAAAACACGTCCCACAAAGGCTCAAAAAAATCACCCTTCTCCCCATGTCAGTCCAGCTGCTGTTAAATGCCCTCTCCAACAAAAGTGCACGACTTCTTCCTAGTCAGAATTTGTCAGACTTCACTTTTAATGAACCTTTCTCCATGCAAGGCCCTTGACACCAAGGTGACAGAGCTCTCCACCTTCTACTCACATTTTTTTTTGCTTTGTCACATACATGGGAGCATAAAAATAAGCTGGTTTTCAATCAAACAACCCAAGGTTCTCCAAATCTTTCATATTTAAATGCAGTGAATTATTCAGTGAATTATTTTGCTGTATTTAATGAGTTCCAGTTTGATGTGACTACGTATCACTTTACAAACACGTTCTCTCTGCTCCCATCCATCTCAATAGCAGCTCTGAGATATCCCTTTAAAGTCCTGGTTAGTGGCTTTGGGTTAGGACTTATTAATACAGTAATGATTTGACTAAAGAACTCAAGTGCTAAACCCACTCTGCAAAAGACATTTGGGAAATCACTTGAAATAAGCTGAAATAAATAACTTTCTGGAGCTAAAGAACATTTAAGTGGATATATACTCAAATAGTTAAATGAAAGCTGTGTTCCTGTGTAGAAAAATGATGTCATTCCATAAGAAAGAATGTTCTGAGGGAGATAGGGGCATATTCCAGGATGGCACAGGGAAGAAGGGGTTCCAGTCTCAGCTGCTCTCATGTAAATTTCGGTATTTTGCCTGATGTTCATAGACTCATAAAGTCATGGACTGGTTTGGGTTGAAGGGACCTTTCATGATCCTCTGGTCCAACCCCCCTGCAGGGAAAAGGGTGCTCAGAGACCCCTCAATCTCCCCTGGGATGGTGCCAGGGATGGGGCAGAAAAGGTCAGGCTCTCCTCACCCTCAGCAGCAAAAATCTCTCCCTTCTCTCCAGTCTCAATCTCTCTCTTCTGGTTTAAACCATCCCCCCTTGTCCTGTCCCAACAGGCTCTGCTCAAAACTCTATCCCCATCTTTCTGCCAGACCTTGTTTCCTACAGGCTCTTGGTGGCTCCCCCTCCCACCCACCCCTCAGCCTCCCCACGTGGGTTTTGCACAGTGCAGCCTCAGTTCCACCCACAAACAGTCATATAAAGAGCAATTCCGAAAAATCAGAAGGAAAAACCAAATTATGTGAAAATAAGACTCCAGGTTGTCTGGTTTCCTGCAGGTTTGTGTCTCGTTGTGACTGTGAGTTCTGGTTGAGACTTTTTATGTCATTGTCTCCCCTGACTTCCTCCCTCTGACCTGAACTGTGGCTCTGACATCTAACCAAGTGTGTGATGATGCTGAGATTTTCACTCAGCTCCTTCTTGAGGACTTTCCCCTCTGCTCAGCTGCTATTGAGAGATGTTAGAAGCATCATGAACCTCTATTCTGCTGTCAGATTTGCTTGGAAATAGCTAAAATACTCAAAAGTCACAGAGGTGGTAGAAAACACATCTCTGCACACACAGCCTGCAGCTTCTTTCGAGCTTCATTTCCTTAGAAAAATGGACTAACCATCTGCAGAAAGTCTTCCTAGTTACAAAGTCCTGTCTGTGGAAGGAAGATCAACTGACAGGCACAGCAGCAAGGAGTCGGACTGCCCCTGCCTCAGTTTCCCTCCCAGCAGGGTAAGGATGATGATCCTATCTGCTTGTTCTCAACTCATTTTGAGGCTGATGTATGGAAGAGCTGCCTAAGAGGTACCAAGAGTGAGGGCCCTCGCTATTAATTCACAGGTGGCCAGTTTTGTACCTGGGAACAATACGTGTTTGATTGTGCCAGTGCCAGGAGATTGCATTCCCTGAGGGTGTCACTGGAAGGTGCCAGTGCTGGGATCATTCTCAGTGGGAACAACCACGAGCTGTGATGTATCGCTCCACTCTGGCAACATTTCTAGCATGCTCCTCACAGTGGGCATCTGCAAAGCAGCTTCTTAAGCTTTTATCACAGCAGGGTAATATCGACAACCAATGAACTTTCCCTTCCCCTAGCAGTTAGAGAGGGATAGGTATTAAAATCCTCCACCCGCTCGGCTCCCCGTTGACTTTCATCCGTGCTAAGCAACTGGTTTATCCCAGGGTTATGTCTCACCAGGAGAGAAGTTTTCAGCAAGGCACTGTCCTGGAGGAAAGTTGATTGGGGTGGGGGGATGCAGCAAACCAGCCCCAGTCATTCCAGTCACTGTGTGTCCCCCTCAAGGTGGGAGAAATACCCACAGATTTCCCTAAAGCTGGGAAAATCCACCTGCAGTTGCAGGCTGACACCCAAGAAGTCTTGCAGCACCCACCTAAACACCCAAGAATCCTATTGCAGCACCCACCTTAGGACTGGGGGCTGTCAGGGTGAGGCCAGCAGACTGCCTGGGGCTGTGCTGATTTCCAGACCCCCAGGGCATGAAATCTCCGGTGTGAGATGAGTAAGGGACCACAAAGGCATCCATCTCCCTCGGGGCTGACAAGCTTGGCACCAGAAGAGGCTAAAAAGGTGGAATAAGATAAATTCAGACAAACACAATACGTCCCTTGGATGGTTTTTTTTGCCTCCGCTTCGCCTGCCTCTTCCTGTCTGTCTGGTCTCTTTGCTCAGCCCAAGGTCATTAAAATCAATCAGCAGATTTCCTGGTATCCGACCATTCAGGGTCAGGATCTTTTAATACAAAGGAGGGCCCGTGGCCCTGCATATGAGCATGGCATCCAGTGCTTGGCTGTATTAATTACCATGATCATTATTATTGAAATATCACTGACGCTGCCATCGATTCTGGCAGGCAAAGCGGGGACTCAAACCCGGGCTGAAATAACAGCTCCACAGCAGCTGATGGACAGGGAGCTGGAGCACTTACTGGAATGAAAGGCTCGGGGTGCTGCTGGGCAGCACTGGAGAGTCAAGTATCATCATAGGGTCCCTCATGTGGTTTTGGGAAGGGGGCTGGAGTGTTGTCCCACGTGGGATGCTGGCTGGAGCAGTCGGTGCCTAAACAACCCTGTGCTTGCATCCTTCTCCCTAAAAAGCAGGAGCACCTACTGCTTAAAAACTCCTGGGTCAGCGTGCCCAAGCCAGAGCAAGGCTGCCTACCTTCCAGAGGCCACCCAGTGAGCTGTTGTTCTCCCAGGTAAGCCACCCTGGGAGTCAGCACCTTTGGGTGGCTGCAGACACCTCCGGGGCAGAGCAGGGCCTGGTGTGCGTGCAGGCAGGAGGACAGGGATGCACAGACTCCAGCTGTCCAATTTGATTCATGTTGCAATTTCAGAGGCTCTGAAATATGGTGTTATTTGTATAGAAAAAGCCAATGCAGTGACTTTCCCAATAACTTTCTGTTGAATGATCCTGCGCTCAGGCCTGAGGAAAGGGAACATTAGCAGCTGGCAAGGCAAAAAAAAGTTATTTTTAATTTTACTTTTTTTTTTTTTCCCCTCCCTCCCCTTCCCTGAAGTACATTCCCTCCAAAGGCAGAGCAGGAAAGAACAGCAAGGTTACCAGCAGCCCTTGGCACAGCCAGGGCAGAGCTGCAGGCTCACAGGGAACAAGGGCAGGACGAGCATGGATGCTCCAGTGTCCTCTCTTGGCATCCTCCACATGCATTGTTATTTTGTGGGGGTGAATAAACCTCCCTCTCTCCACACTATCCTAAATTCTTTCTCTGTCTATCTGTCTACTCAGGTTGCCATTTATCTGCTTCCATCGACTAGATTAGATAAAGATTGAGGTGTAAGGACAGATGGAGATGGATTGGTAGAAAGGTACCCAACCATCCATCTGTTCCTCCACCTATCCATCTCTCTTCTTAAACCCTGATACATTTCCCATCATAGGGAGCAAGCTCTCCTCCTAGATGAAGACTGAGGACAGATAGATGGATGGCTAAGTAGATCTTTATTTAATCTATCCATCTATCTATCTATCCTCCCAGACTGACCCATCTTGCCTCCTAATTTTTAATCTGCCTGTCTATGTTCCGAAACCCCGATCCATCCAGCTCCCAGTTAAGGATTTACAACAGCTTCTTTCATCAAAGACCAAATGTGTTTGACCCTTTTCATTACCCATAAAATTACTCGCATTGCTCCTTGTTTTTCTCTAGTTTTAATGGAGAGAAGCTGTTTCTGAGAACTAGTAAACACCCAGGTGCTGTCCCCAATTAAATATCAGGTTAATCATCACCAGGAAGACACAAGCATCATGGCAGGGTGCGTGTGAGGCTGCACAAGTGACCACAGCCCACAAAAATCATACTAAACTCCTCCATAGCTCCTCTGGCATCAGTGGATCACATCCCTTTGGATGGCACCAGCTTACAAATGACTGCTTAAAAGCAACCCCTCCACTGGGCAGTTTTCCCACAGAGGAATGAAGATTTAGTTCTGCAACAACTTGACAGGGGTCTGACTCCATCCTCTCTCCCTCCCCCCACCCCAAGTGACTTTTGAGGGCTCTGGCAGTGCTCTCCCCTCCCTGGGACACTATTTCCCCCACCAAAGAGAAACGAGCTCAGCTAGTGACCCTGGAAAAGATTCCAGCAAGACTATTTTACATCTTAAAAACCAAGAACATTAAAGGAGGAGGAGAAAATACATCGACCTGGAGGCCAAGTCAGTCCTCAGCCTAAGGAAGAATCTGGGACTTTTCTGGTTAAACTTAACTTGGGCATAGAAGAGGCTGAATCAAGCCCCCTCCTTTCTGCCTGCCTCCGGGACATTTTCATCTTTGTTCATGTTTCAGCCTTGATATTTGCAAAATAAAAGAAATTTCTGGTTTGAAATGATTCCACGTTTCACAATGTTGAGCTGATTATCGTGGAAATTAATTATTACAAACATGAAGTTAACACGGCAGAAATGGAAACAAAAAGCTCCCCAAAATTGCCAGGGGAATTATTTGCACAGATCAAAAGCAATTTACTCTGCCAAGCTCTCATACTGCAAATGGTATTTGAGATCCCTTCTTTCCATCCCAGCGTGGCTGGCAGAGGAGCTTCACTGAGCTCAAAACACTTGGCAGGGCAGGAAGATTTCTCCTCATCCAGGTTGTTGGGCTTGTGACTTCTAGAGGGGGGTCCCAGCAAGTCAGTGATTGAGACCTGGGGGGCAGCCCCAAGGAGCTGCCAGGGATGAGGCACCAGCGTGTCCCCAGCTGCACATCCACTATCAACACCTCAAACTAAGGGTCAGGAGCTGAGGATGGGGCTGGCTGGCTGGGCAGGGCAGGGTGAGGTGCCCTGGGTGCAATATATTCAGGGAGCTGCCAACAGACATGCCCGGGCAGGCTGCAGGGGCCAGCAGGCAGGGCAGGGAGAGGGCAGCTGCCTGTCTGCACATCTCCCGTCCCAGGCAGTTTGTCCTTCATTTCCTGAGCTACAAATTCACTTGGACACATGTTCTGAATTTAGAAACAAGCACATTCCGTGGAATTCATATTTTACGAGGCTCCTTTTAGGGGCATATTGTAAAAGAAAGGACTACATCTGATTTTTCTTTTCTTTCTCTTCTCTTAAACCTCACTAAAGAGTATCAGGAAACATAAAAAGACCTTCTCAGTCTTTGCTGTGAACTAAGAGGTTCAAAAACATCCCCAAATTGACTATGTGCCAAGGAGAGATTAAGGGTTAGAAGATGGGTTGGAGTCAGTGATCTCTAAAGGTCCCTTCCAACCCCCACCAGTCTGTGGCTTTTCCTCCCAGGGCAACCCTGGAGAGCTTTGCCATTATCACCCTGAGCCAGGGTTGGGGATGAATCAAGTTAAATATTATAGGCCTGGAGATGCAGAAACGTGCTCCAGCCCTGCTGTGTAGTCCTGGAGATGGAGTTTCCATCTTCTACTTTATTTTTTCATTTAATCTTTAAAATGACACACACAGAATTATATCCAAAGAGGTTGAGGCTGTAAAGTCCAGCACTCAGACCTCTGACAGCTCAAATCTGCCATGTTAATATTTGTAGATACAGAGATATATGCACATATATGCACTTAAGCTGTCCACTTAGCACTGACAAAATGTCAGAACCTTACCTTTCTTGAAGTGACTGGTGGTGTTTCAGCTGCCCAAGCAGACAAACCAGAGCCACAGCATAGATGTGAGCTTGGCTATGAGATGGTCCCAGGGGACACCTTCCCATCCAGGTGTTGGACAGGAGCCAGTTCATGCTCTCCAGGATGGCTCAGAGCGTGAACCCAAACATGGTCACACACAAACATCTGCACTGGACACT
>JAOEGS010020556.1:68011-94637 GCA_025447755.1 Corythornis vintsioides
ATAAAAGCTTTCAGATGCAGGTGCATCCAAAAAGGGATTTTTATGAAATATCAGAAAATCTGGGGGTTGAAGGGACCTCTGGAGGTCTCCGAGTTCCTTCTCAGAGGACTTAACCCAGCTTCAGTGTTAGCTCAGGACCTTGTTAGTCAATTTTTTGTATCTCTGGGGATGACAGGTCCACCACCTGTCTCAGGGACCTGTCCCAGGGTTGTACAACCCTCCAGGGAAGGAGTTTTGGCACTGGGAAGCCTTAGGGCCTTCATGACATGCAATTGCATACAAAGGATGCCCATAGTCCCACTGAGAGCTTGTGCCCATTCTTTTCCATCTCCTGGGGTTTGATCCACCAGAGGACATGCCACTGCATGATGGACTGGGCAAGAAGGGACTTAAAAGACCTTGGTTTTTTTTGATCCATGTGTCAGCAAAAAAAGCCACTTCTAAAATCAATGTGTTTGGTTTAAACCTGAAAGGGAAAATGAGCCCCTCCTCTCAACCTCGAATTTGGATGAGTTTCATTCACCCTAACCTGGGCATGGAAGAGTTAAGCTCTTAAAATTATACACCCTCATCCCTCTCCATAATCCTTCTGGAGGAAATGGAAAGGAAAAAAAAAAAAAGCACAAAAAAACCCCAACAAATTACCTCATACTGCAGTCAGCTCTAAGGTAAATGCTGGGCTGTGGAAATGAGCTCAGACTTGAACAGATATTAGTATCTCAGGTTAGGCCAGACAAAACCTGCCCCTGGGCCATCGTCAGGCCCCGAGCTCCAACCAGGATCTCCAGTCGTTTCATCTTCAGCATTATTCTGGGATCTAGAGGTCCTGATTAGACTCGGCTCCCTGTTGTGCTGGGGGCTGCAACACAGACAAACAGCCAAGTCCTGGCCCAAAAAAAGACTGCAATAAAAATAGACAAGACAGATGGAGGCACAGATTTATGGGAAACCACACAGCAGGTCAGAAGCAGAGTTGAAATCAGAGTGCAAGCAAGTAGCAGGTCTGAGATCCCTCAATTAATGCTTTTTTTCCTTTGGCACCAAGGCACAAACCCTACACTTCAAATGGCTCTAGCCCAGATGCTCTGGCCACCTTGAATCTAGAGCCCAGAAAGCTACAAAGCTGTTTCAGAGAGAGCCAGCACAGAGCCATAATGCCTGAAAGCATCTATAAGTCCCAAACTGCTTCTCCCAACACCCACAATTCATTAATGTCCCTGGTTTTCAACATCCCATGACAATTTTCTCTGGAGCTGGGCATCCTCTCCAATTCCCACAGCTTTCCCTGGGCTCTGACTCAGCACACTGATCTTTTCCCAAACCTCCTTTTGGAAATCAAGATGTGATATCATAGGATCATAAATGCAGGGTTGGAAGGCACTCGTGGAGTGCCAACTCACTGCCAGAGCAGAATCACCCAGGGCAGGCCACACAGGAACAGATCCAGGTGGGGCTGGAAAGTCTCCAGAGCAGGAGACTCCACAGCCTCTCTGGGCAGCCTGGGACAGGCTCCATCACTCTCAGTGAGGAAGTTTTTCCTCATGTTGAGGTGGAACCTGCTGTGTTCCAATGCTCATTGCACCATGTCCTATCCCAGGGCACCATTGAACAGATCCTGGCCCCTTCTCCCTGACCCCCACCCTGCAGAGATCTGGAACCATCCATCAGCTCCCCTCTCAGGCTTCGCCAAGCTAAACAACCCCAGGGCTCTCAGCCTTTCCTCACCAGAGAGATGTTCCATTCCCTTCATCATCCTCACAGCCTCCCTTGGACTCTCTCTAGCATTTCCCTGTCCATGATCTCATTGCATCCTCAGTTGCACTAGCAGACACTATCACTGGCAGCCATCATTAGCTATTAGACCAGCAACCACGCTCAGCGTGCTTTGTGTTCATTGCAACAGTGCCATGTTTGTGTTAACAGAGCACTTACAAATTGCATTAATAGCAATTGCATCAATAATAACACCACAGTTGTGAAATGTTTATATAGCATCCATCTGCTCAGAGATCCACTGTGACAGATAACTCTACAACCATCTGGCATTGCTGGGTGCACCCGACTCGTATGTACCCGGATGCCAAAGCAGGAGCTGTCTCCATCCCAGGAGCTCCCCACTGGTTCTGGCTGGCAGCTGTCAGTCACCTGTAAACCACAGCCTCTTCTGGGAAGCAAGATGGGAACCCAGAGGCAAAGCTGGGAGCACCACGATGGAAAGCAAGAAAGGTCCAGAGAGGGCAATCTGTGAAACCCCAGGGAAATAGAGACACGACATTGCAAAAGCAGAGCCACTTCCAGAGCAGTTATCAGCTTAGTTTCTAAATCCTTATGGGTTTTGTCCCACTGGATGTTGTTATCCAGGCTGTATTTAATGCCTGGAAAATATGCTGTAAGGTAGAGATGTCACCTGCCTCTGTGCAGGCTCCCCTGCCATCTCTTTAACAGTCTCACTGCAGAAAAAAAAAAGAAATAGGTAGAGGGGGTTTCATTCTTTCCCCAACCACTCACATGCTGAACTGGCCACAAGCATGGCCATCTGTAGGTGCACACATGATTGGTGGAAAGTACCTATTGGAAATGGCTGAAACCACTCAAAAAATGGAGCTTGTTCACTGTCTCCTTTTTTTTTTTCTTCACCACTGTCACCAAAGCAAGAGCTTGAAGGTGAAAGAAGGAGTGGTGAGGTCGTGTTCTCCCATTAAGGGAAACACACAGAAGGAAACTGTTGGAAGAAACACCAAAGGTGCATCAGTGACGTCCTGGCCAGGGAGCCTTGTTCTTGAGCACCACGATGTGGGCAGGATTTCAATGCAGGTGTTTTTCAGGTGGTCTCTCAACAGAGCAAGTGTGAAAAATATGACTCTTGGGAACAGTAAGTTGAAAGATCAATGTTCACTCCTACTTCTCATCAATCTGAACAAGCAACAGGATAAGAAGAAAAAGCCTCACGTTGCCCCAGGAGAGGTTGAGGTTGGAGCTGAGGAACAATTTCTTCCCCTGCAGGGATGTCCCAGGGCAGGGCTGGAGTCCCCATGATCCCTGTAGGGGTTTCCAAGCTCCCCGTGGAGCTGTGGTGCTGAGGGACATAGGTGAGTGGTGGGGATAGGGGAACAGATCGACTCCATGATCTGAAAGGGCTCTTTCAACCCAAACAATTCAGTGACTCTATAAAAAAGACTTAGAAAAACCAGCATTTTTCTCTATAAAGATAGTTTTGACCACATCATCTCTTTCCAGTGGGAATACTTCTTGTTCTCTCATCTACGTTCCTAAGCACAGCACATACAGGAAAAGCAGCAAGACCCAGCTCATCCCCACTCACCAGTCACACAAAGGTTCTCCAGCTAAAATCAGGTGAAATAATGACATAAAGAAAAAAAAGTTTCAAATAAACTCACTTTTTTTTTATTTTTCTCTCTTTTGCTCCTCCCAGCTCAACTGCAAGCTCTTCAAAGTTTCTCCTCTCATTCAGTTGAGTCATTAGTCTTCAGATAAGTGATGCTTGAGCCTTTGATTAAAATTACTGGGGAGCGTCTCTGCATGATTAAAGAGAGATAACACAATAAAAGGAAGCGGACTTTACACCATTATTATGGCAAATAAGTGCAATTCCCAACCTGAGAGCTGCATCAACTTGTCTAATGTAATAAATGCTTCCCCTGTTGGAAATGTGTCAAATTAGCCTTCAAGATGTCAGCCTTCAGTTTTCAAAGGCCTCGAGGCTTTGCGGGGCGCTGCGTGACTGCAAGTCTAATACCAAGAGAAGCTGGAAGGTGAAGCTGCCCCATCAAGCAGGGCAGGGAGGGAGGGAGCAAGCAACACGTGCTGGTTATCAGCAGATAACACCAGAGCAGCACTTGCCACCTCCAAAAGATAGGAGAGGCTGCAGACAGACACAGTGATGCATGATGCTAGGAGGAGGAATCTGGGGGACATCAAGGGGTGAATTTGGGATCTGTGAGAAGAGGGTACAATGGGCTTGCATATGTGAAGTTCTGCCCCAGTCAGAGCCACCAGCAGCAGGTTCCTTGCAGTGAGCATCTCTGGGGGTTTGGTCAGCACTGGTGAGGGGTCACTCCACACTGGGGAGGTCACACCTCAAAGCCTGGGGTCAGCTTTGGGCCTCTCACTCCCAGAATGACATTGAGGGGCTGGAGAGTGTCCAGAAAAAGGGAGGAAGTTGGGGAAGGGTCTAGAGCACAAGTCAGGTGAGGAGAGGCTAAGGGATCTGGGCTGGTTGAGCCTGGAGAGAAGGAGGCTCAGGGGAGACCTTCTGGCTCTGGCAGCTCCTGACAGGAGGCTGCAGCCAGGGGGGGTTGGGCTCTGCTCCCAAGGAACAAGTGACAGGACAAGAGGAACCAGCCTCAAGCTGCCCCAGGAGAGGTTGAGGTTGGAGTCGAGGAAGAATTTCTTCCCTTCAGGGGTTGTGCAGATCTGTCCCATGCTGCCCGGGGCAGGGATGGAGTCCCTGTGATCCCTGGAGGGGTTTCCAAGCCTTGGAGCTGTGGTGCTGAGGGACATGGGTCATTGGTTCCCTGGCAGTGCTGGGGGAATGTTTTGACTCAATGATCTTGAAGATGTCTTGCAGCACAGTAGGATTCTATTATATTTGTCTAGGGAAAAAGCAGCATTTCCAAGCTTACCCAAACAAGAAGAGTTGTTCTGGGCAGGGAAAAGTCATTTTTAGTCTAAAGAGAACATCTAGCCAGGAATTTATTTGAGAAGAGCTACACGATCTGACTCCCTGATGTACACAAGCCACGAGTCTCTGCTCCTCCTCCTGGAATTTAGGATCATTCATTCCCTCCTCAGGCATAACGTGGGGCTACATTCTTTAAGGACTGGAGACACTACACTGCTGGTAGCTTATAAAAGTGTAGACAGATAACTCACAGAAGCATCCTATCTGTGGCTTAAAATATACTAGTTTATCATGCAAATGATATGTCAACAGAATAGCCATACTTGGCAATACTTCCCGGAGTCAATTAAGCAGTTAAACATACCATGTGCAATATTAAGGGGGTTGTGTGTTACTTATAACAAGCAGACGAAGCCAAGTTGTCAGGCAGCCAGGTTTCCTCAGACATCTGAAATTCAACTCAGAGGAACCAAGGTGCATCCATCTTCCCACCCGAGCGCCGCAGAGAGGGCTGCTGGTTTCTGCCAAGACACCTCCAGGTGACATGATCCCAACTGGGGCCCCATGGAGGTTTCCCTCCATCAGCCCAGTGGTGCATTCTCTGCTCCCCCGTTGGCATTTCAAGAGCTGAAGGTTTTGCATTGTGCATTTTATTCCCCCCCCCCCCAGCTTGAGCTCTGCGAGTCTGGGAACGATTTGCAAGGGTAAAAATAATGCATCAGCCAATCTTCTCAAGGCTGGTTGCTTCCTGGAGAGTGGAAATACCAGGCAGAGGAAGGGAAGGAAAGGAAAAAATAAAAAGAAAAAAGTTTTTGGATTATTTCAGCTCCACAAATTGTTCCCCGAGGCAAGTAAATGTTGTAAAAAAAAACCCCATACACTAATATTCAGATTCAAGTTTAACCAAATACCAGGACATTTGGATTTAGTCAAGTGTCAGCAGCCCCCGAGCTTTCCGAGTTATTTCAGGTCCCCTTACATCAGCAATTGTTTTCTGTTTCACAAGAGCTCAAAGTCCAACCCGGGGGGCTGTCAGGGCCTGAAAGAGTCAAATAAAAGCATTCCCTGCCTGCCCCCTGAACCAGCTCATTACACTCCAGTCCTCACCCTGCTCTGCAGAGTGAAAATGGCTCCAGTGATTTGCGGCCAATCAAAGCTAAAATCCCATTTATTTACAGACATGCTGCTTGGTTTTAGGGTGTTTTCAAGGGGTGAAGAGTCAGACATGGAGATGAGGGCTCCTCAATCCCACCTTGACTGGGATGCTGTTCCCAGCCAGACCCCAGCCCAGGTCTCCTCCAGCACCTCCAGTTCTCATGACCCATTCAGCACCCAGTGTCTTCAAAGGGCACCTTATTTTGAAGGGTGCTTCAAATTTCAAGGCTGATGGAAGTCTTTAGGCAAATATTTTTCACACATCCTAAATAAATCACCCCTCCCCCTGCACGCACATGTGCACATTCCTTATGGTCTCCTACCCCTTGGAGCCCCATGGGCCTGAAGAGATGATAAAATTCCAGTCAAATAGGTGTTTCTTAGTCATTTCCTATAGTTCATGACCCTCTTCAAATCCCCTGTGAGAAACTCAGTAGGATGTATCACAGATCCCAGAAAAGGGATGGGTTTAATTGCTCCCAAAACATCCAGTGATGAGAAATCCAGCAATATGACCAAATAATTTCCTTCAGTGTTAAAAAAACCCACCACCCTGGACTGGGCTGTCCTGACAAAGCCACCCTGGAACTGATGCTCGTGCAGCTTTTCCCTGCTCTCCAACACGTGCAGGTGTCATGGTATCACCAGCCAGCTCCTCCCTTCTCTTTGCTAACTTCAGCAGATCACATGCCTTCAGCTGTGCTCCAAAAAGGTGTGATTTCCTATTCTTTAGCCTTTTTCTTCTTTTAATCTCCTCCAGTATTCCCATGCCCTTTTTGAACTGTGGGTGCTGTACCAAACACAGGGGTAACACAACATTCCTATGCAGCACTCACCAGAGGGTCACAAGCTGCTCATCAGTGACCTACTGTCTCCTCAGTGCTTTCCTGAGTCTTTAGCTACCCTATCCCATGATTACTCTCTTCATTCCCTGGCTCCACAGCTGAACTTCTTTCCATAGCTTTACCCATTTAGAATGTACATGTTTTTTAAGTAAGATGCTCATCTAAGTTGTCTCCACTGTCAGTAGAGACAAATAAGCATCACCCAGAGGCAATTCATCCCACTCCAAGGGATGGCTAAGGTACAATGAATAACTCATGCTCCAGAGCTGCTGCCTCCACTCTTCCTAGGACTGGAAATGGACCCCACTTGCCCAACACTTAGATGGCCTCAGTTAAGTGAGATAAATGGTCTGACATTTGACCACACCAGAACACCATGTTTACTTGACCCAGGGCTGCCAAGCAAACCCAAAGCTCTATATCATTAACTGGGGCTCTGCAAGGGCCACTTCTCTTCCTCAGTCCTTGTGTCACTTCCAACAATGATCAATGAGAATTTAATAGATTATTCTCTTTTTACCCCTGGCTCAGTGCTGGGGAAATTAAATGGGAGAGGGTCAGGACCAGCCCTTTAGGGTCTCCATGAGAAACAAAGCTGTTTGCTGTGGAATGTCCTTTAAGGACCCCATTTGGAAACCAGTTACAAAGCCCATTTATTTGATGTGCACCATGTTGATTTTGGGTGGCTCCACTGTATCCATTAGGCTGTTCTGTGATACAGAGCCAAATGCTTCGGAGAAGTTTGACCAACTTAAGGAAAAGTGTGGAGGGTGACAGCTGGCCTCCCTTAGACTGATGGGCTTTGAGGGCAGAAGGACTATCACGACCAGGGGTCTGAATTCCTGAGCAGCACAGGCTATAAGATTTCATCCATTAGACTTCTCTGAAAAGCCCAGCTATAAATCTTTCAGGTCCAATCCTTCACAGCTCCCATGGAAGCACCACAGTTGCACAGAGGGTTTAATACGATGCTGGAGGGGTGGAGAGAAGGGTCTGGGGCTCCAGCCATGCTCGGGTCTCTCCTACCTGTGCTGACCTAGCAGCAGACTCCAAAAAGGATTCCTATTTTCCACACCACTAATTTTAGGCCTTTGCTTTCCAACACCCACAGACTTGGAGGCACAGCCCGTTGCCTCACTGCAGCTTAAATGCTTTCTAATGGCCTCGACCCAGAGATTTACACTGAGCCAACTCACTTTGAAACCTTTCCATAAAAACGCCTTCTGCAAACAGATTTGTTTCATTATCATTGGGCCTGAAAGTGCCTGAAGTAACAAACAGCTTCAAAACTCCTTCAAATTTATTGTGGCACCGGCTTTGCACTTCATTTAAATCCTGTGTACCTTGGTGTGTGCCTTTGGGAGGTGGTGGAGGGGTGGGGGGGATGGACGACACGCCAGGCACAGGATGGGTGGAGGGTGGTGGAGAGCCCTAGTGCAATGTATCAGTAATTATGGTGCAATAAATATTGGATGGAGGATCTATGATAACATCTATTACGGCTTTATGAAATATTGATAGTGCCTGAATACATATTGCCTCCTGAACAGCTCGTTCTGGAGATGTTTAATGAAAGACATCTGTCGTTTTATCCTTGAATCTACACGCAGGCAAAGCACAGTCCTTATCCTCCCCGTCATCTCAGCCAGGGCTTGCAGAGCTCTTTGGAAATGGCATGAAATACTCAGGATCACCTTTCCTGAGAGGTGGGGTGGGAGAGAGCCAGGCACTGCTTTCTGTGCACGGAGATTTTGGGTTTGGAAAGTAATTCACGTTGCACTCCTCTGAAATCAATCCCTGCACAGACAACTGGCTTAAATGGGACCAACAAAAGGCTGCTGCAGAGGAATGGTGGGAAGATTGTGGGGAGTCCCAGGAAAACCAGCTCATCCTTCAGACTGTCATCCCTCATTGTGCACTTCTCGCCATTTAACCCTGTGTGCAGCTCTGGGACACAGCACCCCTCCCCAGGCTGCTCCAAACACACTAATCCATGACACACATTGACCCCAAATGCCACCACATCCTCACGTGAATGGCACGTGGTGTTCTCACCGTGTCAGGTCTCTCTAGGCATGCACGTGCATGATTGCACACAAGCATCCCACAGATCCACACAAGCACCCCATACACCTGATTATTTTTCTCTTTGCACCACAGAATTCACTTTCTTTCTCACACGTCTGCCTGCATCAAGCTCAGCAACCCCTGCTCAGCTCCTCCAAGTGCAGGGAAACCACAGCACACCATCTCCACACACCTTTTGCTGGGGGAGTTCTAACTCCCTCTTTCCTCCCATACAAAATCCAGATGCCCCATCACACCCAGTGTGGAGATGCAGGTCTATGATACAGTGCAGTGACATCCCCCACAAAGGCCTTTCTAATGTGTGGAGCTTTGAATGGGGACCCCCTAACACCCTGAGCTTTCTGCTGCCATTTGCACACTCCACCATCTCATCCATTCTCCTCTTGCTCCAGCCTTCCAACTGAACAGTTAAATTTGGGGGATGGAGGGGAGTTGAGAAAAAAAATGTTGTTTTCTTTCCACAACCCCCTTCTTATTCTCTTGGGGAAATAAAGGTCCTCCAACATCTTCACCCAAGACAGGCAAGCCTTGTATGAAGGTATGTCCTGAAATCCTATCCTGGGGACAAAATTACCCCAGGGATAGGCAAAAACTGACCTACAACAATAACCCTCTTTGTTCATCACCTGCTTGTGTCTAAAGATGGAGATATTTCTCTAGCAAAGAACATACTCCCTGTTGATTACTGGAGCAGAAGGTGACCCCTCTGCTCCAAAGATGGCACAGGGTGGCACCCAGAAGAGAACCAGTTCAGCACATGCTGCTCTTGGCCAGGTTCCCACAGAGAGCAGTGCACCAAACCTGCATCAAGCAGACTGAGCTGAGCCTGCTATTCCTCATGTTCTCTTTCAGTGTCAAAGCTGCACCAAGAGGAAAGAGGAGACAACGTGCTGTCTTCAGAAGCCAGTTCTAACTGCAGAGCAGCGACCTTTCCTCACCCATGGAGAGAAGATGTACCATGAATGTGTCATACAAGGCAGTGTTAGCTTGCTGTGCTCTGTCCCTGTGCAGCCTTCACTTCCCAGCTACTTGCTTTGCAGGTGGGAACACGTGTTTCTGCTGTCCCTGCCCTGAGACACAGCCCCAGGTAACAGGACAGATGTCTCAGGCTGGACCTGGGCAGAACATGCAAAGTTGATTTCAACTCCTTCAGCCCCAGATTGTGACTCTAAAACTAGTCCATGGACCTGTCTGGCAGCATCCTCCCATCCTGGCCCTGACACACACTATCTGAAATGAATCCTTTCCCCTTTGGTTGTAACTAGAAAGGATAACATTTGCCAGGGCAGGGACCTCCAGACAAAACCTCCTCAGTTGTCTCCCCAGGGACAAGAACTCTCATGAAATCTTTTTTTCCCACAGTGTTTGTTTCCCCCCCAACACACAGGATCCTACCACTGAACACTGCGAGCAACATCAGAAGGGAAATCAGAAACCAACCTGGTACCCCAGACACGTTCTCTGCAGCATCTCTTAAGATCAATAGCCTCTTTACAAGCAACACTTCCCTGGGAACATTTCCCCCCACCCCCAGCAACAGCCAGAGTCACCAAGGAGCAACACACAACACCTCTCCCACGACTTGTTACCATGGAGGAGATCTACTGTATTTACCAACACACCACACTGCACTCCCCCGCTCTCCGGATTAATGATGGGTGCAATTGTGTTTCTCTTTACTTACTCAGCAGGAGGAATCCCAGCCCTGGAGCCACCTCTGCTCTTCATGCAGGGAAGCATCTCCTCCACAGCCTAGGTATGAGAAAAAAAAAAAAAAAAAATGTAAAGCGTTGTAAAAACATCATCAGAGCCTTTTCTTGCTCCAGTCCCTTTGCACTCATTCATTTTTCCTATATATGGGCTGTGAGGCTGGAGCAACATCTCACTCCATGCTTGCACAGAGACCCTGAGAAGATCTCAAGGCAGGTGTGAGAGTAAAAATGTAACGCAGGTGATAGATAACTCCCTTTTGTGTTGGTTTTTTTTTTCCCCTTGGTTTCATTTCTTAGTCTAAATTGTGTGTCTGTCTTCAGTGAAAACTCAGCTTAGCATTAGAAGCTTAGATTCTTAAAAAATTGGCTCCATTTTAGCACTATTATGTTACAAAAATGAGAGTAAGATGCTGCCTCTTCTAGTAAATTATGTCACTTTCATCTTGAGGTTTCAAGCTGATTCAGTGAACACCTGAAAGCCCTGGTGTGGACATTTCCTCCTACTGTAGCTTAAATGGGATATTAGATAGCATCTTCAGCTAAATCAATGCAAATTTAAATAGTAGCGTAAGGAAAACAAACCCCTGCTCCTCCTGACCATTTATCCACTCCCTGGACTACTTTCCCAGTCCCACTTTGGGAGCCAAAGTGCTCTAGGTTCCCAGTTCACCCATCTCCAAGCAAGACTAGATGGATGTGGTTAATGGCAGGTTCAGCACTGGTGTGCCTCAGGGTGGGTGCCTCCTCAAAGACCATGGGCTCAGCTCACCCCTGGGTGAAGGTTTTTCCTCAAAGACACCAGCCCATGGGCTCAGCTCACCCCTGGGTGAAGGTTTTTCCTCAAAGACACAAGTCCATGGGTTCAGCTCACCCCTGGGTGAAGGTTTTTCCTCAAAGACACAAGTCCATGGGTTCAGCTTACCCCTGGGTGAAGGTTTTCTGTTGGAGCACACCCACCAGAGAGATAGCAGATGAAAAAAAATGAGACATTCATCCTTCCCCATCCCACCCTCCTTCACCTTCCATCTTCCACGACAGCACATTTCTTCTACCTCCCTCGGCCAACCCCTTTTCAATGGCATTTCCCTTCCTGCTGCCAAATGGATGCTTAGGAGCATGGAGACAGTAAAACATTGCTCTAATGTCCCTTGCTGATGCATAGTCTCCTCCCATTAGTGGTATAACAGCATCAGGTTATATGCTGTTAATAGCCTTTCCACTTGTTTATAGCTTCTCTGGCATCATTCCTGGATCCAGAGCTGCTGTTTTACTTCCCCTCACGGCTTCGGGGACGACCTCCCCTCAAGCAGCAGGACTCCAGTGTCATGTGCACTAATTCAACACGGGGAGCTGCTGGGGTCATTACTGGCAACCAGCACATCAAAAACACATTACAACAAAGCCAGGGAACCTCATCTTAGGAGGGGTGGGGGGAGGTTTGGTGGGGGGGGAAAAGGGATTTTTATTTTTGTTTGTGCAGCGAGTGAATAATTCATAAGGCAAACCATTGACATGATAAATTCTTCCATTTCTCCTCTTTTGTGAATTGACAGCGAACAACTTTCCTATTCCTCCCTTCTGCATTTTCATTATCCAGAATTATTCACTAAACAATTGCTCGGAATAATTCTGGGGAGTAAATTCTCTGCTGGGGCCGTCGGCGCTGACGTCAGTGGAATTAGTGCCAGCAGGAGCTTCGGTTCAGAGGCGACGGGCCGTCCACAAGCCTTTCATCACTAGGATTTGGCCTCTAGATCTCCAGCCACACTGATTTAGCCATGGCAGAGCTGGAGAGGCTGGACAGTCTCAGTTTCTCTTCCATTCGAGTTCCAGGTTTTCCACCTCCTGGTGAGGAGCTAAGGGGGGTTGTGATGACAGATCGATGGCAGCACTTTCTTGCCAGCGTGGTTCATCTCCAACCCTGCAGGGCTGAGGGGAGCAAAGGGGGATTTCAACATTCCCATTTCAACCCCAGCAAACGAGCCCTGGCCTTTCCAGGGATGCTCCACTCGGGCTCTCTGAACCCAGCGCCGGGCTCGCCAGGGCTGCCTTTGATATTCCAGAGGAGTGAAAGAAAACCACCAAAGGTTTATACTCTAATTTCAGGGGAAATTTGGAAAGTGGCTTTCACTCGCTCCTGCACTTCATTTATTCATTTACAGGCTGACTCAAACCCCACATGAACAACTGGATGTCTTCAGTATAGCGCAGCTCTGACTCAAACTCCTTGATATTTATCTGCCTGCCGTTTCCAATAAGTGAAAGCCAGCTGACCTAAAATACCAGATTCCAAGGGAGCTCTCTGGCTGATGGCTCCTAGTATCTGACAGCAACCATCTAGGGTGCATTTTCTGTATTTATTTATTTTCAATGAGACACCTGACACCAAGAGATCATAAGCAATTTCCAGCTCCCTCCAAATCACCAGTAGGGTTCCAGTTCTGAGCCTCACACCATCGTCGATTCTGCTGCAAAAACTTTCTGGGCTGATTGTCAGTGATTTGCAAAACAGAACTTGGAGGGAGAGAACTGCTTGTGGTTCTTTCCTTCATCTCCTCATGAAAATCAGCCCTTGTTGGGCAGACCAGCCTGTCACTACCATAAAAATAAGAAAACACAAAACCAACAAAATCTAGAATCTGGGGATCCAACCCTGTTCTTTGGAATGTTTTAAGTCAGTGTCAAAATGCTGACATCATATCCCCATTTCCAGTTCTGCCTTGGATACAATATTATCTTCTTTGGTCATCTCTTGGCTTCAGCCTCTGCTTTCCCCACATCACATCCCTGCAGTTGGAGTTAATTCCTGTCACCATCCCAGCCCTGTCTGTTTACAGAGATCACAGATTTTCCCAATGAGTGACATAAATGCAAACCTGATTTCTGCAAAAAACTGGGGCCTTTCCTTTCTGCTAAGCCTCACTAATTAAAAGTTCTCCCACCACAGAGAGAAGAATTTCACTCCAAGGAGCCACAGTTGCAGACCAGCAAGCTTTACTTCTGCCGTGCCTCAGGTAATTGCCCGAGCAGGCTGGAAAGAGCTTCCTGTGCAGCTGAAATCTTCAGATGCTTTCCTCTTTAAATCCCTCCTTTGGTGCATCATTTCCACCCCCTCCACTGCCTTGCAGTGAGGCTACAAGAATGTTATTAGCAATTAGCAACCTGCTCCCCTTAGATTCGAGAGTTCCTCGCCCGCTTCCACACCGAGAGCAAGCGTCCCACGAGGGATGCTCTGCCTCCAGCTCCAGCAGCTGACACGTACACCTGATCCTCCTGCATTTAACAACGAATCAGGACACATCCATGGGTTTATAGTTTCAATCTCAGCCTCTTTACGAGGTGCATCCCTGAGCTTCAGAATGACTCATTTCTGGTTCACGGCAGCTTTTCCTGCCCACCACCCGCCCCCCATCCCAGCACGCTTTGAACCCCCCTCCCCAGCAGTGTCACTGACCATCAAACACTTTCTCCTTTACACTTAAGCCAAACAAATACAAACCTCAAATACAGAGAAAGAAATGAAACCTGAGCAACCATATTTAGTCCCAGAAAACACAATGGTGCTCTCCTCTCATTAGCACAGGCAGCCCAGCAGAGCTGGGGCATCATCTGGGATCAAACTGCTGCCTGGAAAAATGCAGCTGGCCAATGAAAAGGTGATTAGCCCTTAGCTGGAGGGATTTTTTGGGGTTTTTTTTTCGGTTTGGGGGGGGATTCTGATGTTGATTTTTTTCCAGTAGAAAGAATAGATAGGACATGATGGCTTCACTTTCCTCACTTGGGGCAGGTGACATGACAGTGAGAAGCTCAGGGAGAGTTAGGAATGCTTAGGCACCAAGATAAAGCCAAGATTTTTTTGGCATCTAACCCCTGTTGACACAGAGCCCTTTCAAATCAGCAGGACCCACACTGTGCTGCTTTGTGTGGTCAGCTGGCTAGAGCCAGAAAAAGAAGCCACCACCATCACTGGCAGGGTGCTGGGGGCTCATTAGAGGCACAGGGCTCCTCTACCCAGTCCCAGCACCGTGCCAGAGTGGGTACACTGCTGTCAAAAGCAACATAACTTTGAAGTTCACAATGCAGACAGACCTTAAATTGATGCTCATGGTGACATTGGGAGCCAAACTGGGATCAGCCCCAGGAATGCAGCTCCTCACTCCCTCCCTCACCTCTGCACATCCAGCACTGTCTGTGGGCAACATCCCCACCAGTGCCACAGGTCTGATGTGTGCTCATACAGCTTATTTATTATGGGAAAGCAGGAAAAAGACATTTCTCACCCTCTCCACCAGGCCCCAGAGGACAAATCTTCCCAGCTCAAGGTAGGAGATACTCACACACCTCCTGGCCTCGCTTGATGTGTTTGCAAGTCCTTCTGGTGTCAGGCAGCTCCAGGCAATCCTGCAGCAGGGAGAGATGGTCTCCATCAATATTCAAGGCACACAGAGGCAGGGAGAGAGGAGAGACAGGTAGGGAAAGTTTCTGCCACAGCCAGATGAATGAATCCTGCCTCGGAGGCAGAGCAGGGTGGCTCTTGGCAGGGTCTGTGTTCTGCTACAGGCTGCAACTAAGCTCTGCTGTTACAGAGTCCTTTTGTCCCTGTCCACAACCACCCTGCACTGGCACTGTGTCCCAGCCCGGGCCCATGGATGGTGGCTGGGGGCCCTGGAGCTGTTCCAGGGCTTTGCACACTACAAAGAAACCCTGGTTCTTTTAATTAACTGGAGAATGTAAATGAGCACAGCGTGTGCCCAGAGCCCAGGAGAAAGTGCCACACGCTTCTGGGATCACTGTCAGGAGATGAAGCAGCCATTTGGCACCCAGGCTGCTGGCTCTCAGGCAGGGTACATGGGGCAGCATGAGCAAGCACCCACCAGCAAGCAAGACCAGCCAGCTCCCATATCAGCTCCCCAGCACTGAATCCCTGGGCCCTACCTGCATCCTGATCTGGGATTATGGAGGAATCAGTGCCCAGGATGAAACCCAGTGTCCTGGTACCACCATTATCTCACCCCATCCCTCTCTCCCTCCCTGTGCATTACTGTCCATTGCTCCCACCATCAAACTCAACCCACACCTATCCTCCACCCTGTATGCTCTTCTATCCTTTTCTTGAGCCCCTTTTCAGTTTATCTCCACATGTTTGAGGTTAGAAAGTCAGCATTTGTCCCCTCATTTACTCTACAGGCATCCCTCCATCTACAAGGGGATAGAAAAGGATGCAGACAAGCATTACATGTTATTTACCCAACCAGGCACCAGAGCTGGGCACTCCTGGGACAGAGCAGCTCCATCTGGGCTTTACCCCAAGCCCTGGGCAGAGATAGCAATGCTGGCACAGGCAGTGCCCAGGTAGCACAGTCATCACAGCATCTTTGGATGGAAGCTCTGTAGGATTTTGTGTCCTTCAAAGGGGCTAAAACATCAAGGGAGATCAGAAAGGATCTGAGGAATCACAGACTTCACCCCCTTAATCCTCTGAAACAGAGACCCTAGGTCACAGATGCCTCATCCCTCGAGGACATGCTCTACCCTGGATCAGGAGGGTTCTTCCGGCAGCAGAGGGTGAGAAGAGACAGATCCCAGCCCAGCAGCTTGGCTGGCTCTCCAGCCCTCATTACCATGTCCTGTGCCAGTTGGCACCATTGAGCTGTGGTGCTCTGGAGCACCCTTATCCCTCCAGGAGAGGCTTTCATTGCAGCCCTCGAGCACCAGGAGATGGAGATACTCGACTGGATGCTGCTGCTCTGCAAATCAATCAAAGGGGAAGGATGGGAAGTGGAAGAACTTGTCCCTACCTGTCACTCTATAAAGGTTTTGCCTTTCACTACTGACAGCCAAGTAGCTCCCAGCCAAGCCTGGGCAAAACTGGTGCCCCCTTCTCATGTACAACAGGGAAACCACCAAGAAATGTAACCCCTCCCTGCAAATGACCTGCCATGGAGGCAAGAGCCACCAGGGAGCATGAAAAACCCCAGGTCAGGTCACAAAGAGCTTGGGTCACACTGTCTGTGGGTGCCTGAGGTGTGATCTATGTCACAAGGGTTGAAAACCTACAAACGTTCTTTGTTGGGAACCTCTTCAGGCTGTGCTGCCCATTTCCCTTGGGTAAGAGAAGAAGCCATTGGCAATGCCCAGAGTCACTAGTGCCATCCTCACTGCACTCAGGAGGAGGGAAGGCAGCAGATCTGGGAGGTTTGGGTACCTGGAGGTGGACCCAAGCATGCTGTGGTGACAGTGCAACAAAAAGATGGTGGCAAGATGGGCTCCAGGAGGCTCCAGGTGGGTTACCACCAGCTCCTCCACCTACAGATGGGAGCAGGGTGCCAAGGAGAAGGGGATAGGTGTCTGCACACCTGGCACATCCTCTGCACTGCCAGACACCCACATGGAGCTTCAGGGTGCCCTCCCTCCCTCCTCCCGTCTCCCAGCAGAACAAAGCACCAACCTGCCCTCCTGGATCCTGCTTTTCTCCTGGTGTTCTGTGAGTCACATCATTGATGTCACCTCTCCACAGCTCAGAGATGGATTTAATGAGCCTTTGTTTTCTTCAGCTAAGAAAAACTTCAAAGGAGTGTAGTCTCAAGCATCCTGAGGAGCCAGCAGGTCCACAGGAGGACAGATAGAATTGCAAACGGGTCCAGCAGGTTGGCAGAGATCAAAAGCAGAGCATCAGAGGCCTGGGGGGCAACGTGCCAAAGTCACACACAGGTGCCTTTGTCCTCACGAGGTCCTGCCCACATGCCACCCTCCTCCCAGGGCATGGCAGGTGACATCCTGCTGTGCTTTGCATTGCCCTGATGAAGCCACAGTCAGGCAGCATCTCTGAGGGCTCCATCACCAGAAGCTGATGCATTGACTGGTGCTCCTGGTTGGTGCTCACACTCTTATTCTGGCACTGACCCATCAACACCATGGTCTTGTCCTGGTGGTCACCACCACCTTCCTTGGGCACCTTCCTGGCAGTTGTTGCAACGTGAGTCACACCCTGAGAGTGATTCCTGATTTACACCAGCACGGAGGGAAATCGAAGCCTGCAGTGTTTTCAATCCAGAGGAATAAATCCTTGTGAAGCAGAAAGGAAGAAAATTCATTATAAAAAAATCAAGGGAAATGAGGAGCATTTTTCTCTCAGTGATGAAGGTCACTAAAAAAGGGAAGCATCACGTGGGGTCCCTAGGAAACCAGTAGTGTAAATAGTCAGCGGGCAGAGGGCATCTTCTATTAATGAAGGTGTCTTGCCAAAATACATAGGCAGCATATATAAATTATTAGCTAATGAAATTGCAGTTAATTTGCTGCCTGGTCAGCCACAGCCCTCCCTGCCATGCTCCTGAGCCCAGGCGATAACATTAACAAAGAATTACATTGGCTCCAGGGCAGCTGGGCAATTGATTCACAAACCAGCTCCTTCTCCAGGATGAGCTGAGGTGACCACTGCAGCCTCACAGCCCTCTCTGCTGGGTCAAGCACCTGGGCACCATGGGCATCTGTGGCTTCACAGCATGTGCTCCAGAGCCAGAAGTGAGGATTCTCTGCTAGTTTGAGGACAAGGTGCCAAATAATTCTTTAGGAGGCTTGATTGGTGTCACTTTCTCAGGGGCTCTGGAGAGCTGCTGTTGTGCAGTCTCTAGCTGGTGGGAATGTCTCCTCTCAGCAATGTCTCCTCTCAGCAGCAATCAGGGCTGAAAGAGGCTGAGGTCATAGTGCTGCAGCCCAGAAGGTGGCTGAAAGAATCCAAAGTAATTTTCCTTGATCTCATTGCCAAAGCCTCCAGTTCCAGGCTCAGATGCACTCATTGCACCTCAGCCAGTGTCCTGTGCTGCAGAGTGGCCAACAGCAAAAGCCTTGAGGAGGACACAGAAAAGGGATAACCACAAGGGAGTACTTGACAAAGTCTCTCCCTTGCCTCTCCCATTTGAGGCTTTGCAGCAAACAGCCCTGGATGGCTCCTTCTGCCCAGTGACTCCTCATCTCACCTTGCCCACAGCTCTCCACTCTCTCCTCCTGGGGCTGTAGGCAAAATGGGGGTTGTCTGTTCATTGGGACCTGGACAGGGTTCCCAAATGACAAGGAGACAACAACTGCCCCCTTTGCTGTCATGATTCCTTGATCCCATGGATAGAAAGAGACCCAAGAGGGGGAAATTTGGGGCAGCTTCCCCTTGAAAAAAAGCTGCAGCATTTGAACGTGAGGACAAGGTGCAGGATCAGGTCTTGCACCTACAACCTGGAGTGGGTTTCAAGTACAAACCCCATTATAACTCCTTCCCATTACCCTTCTCCCTCTGCTGCTCTGAACTATTGGCACTTCATAGGACCAAATATTCAGCATGCTCCATGTAATTTTAAAACCATTATGTAAGCTGCTCTCTCTCTCCCCCCCCATCCCCAATCTCTCGATGTCTCCAATTGGTGTGTCAGAATGTAATTAGCTTTTGATGGGATGTTAAGATTTCTTGAGCTCCCGTGGAGAGGTAGCATGGGGAGAGGTGAGGCAGCAGATTGTGATTGTCACTCCCCATGGTAAGTGCTTGAAGACCCTGGAAGACTCATTTAGAAAAATATAAAATAAAATAAATAATAAAAAAAATATATATCCAAAAGCAACAGACCCAGTAGGCTTTAGTTTAATTGACTGAAATCACTGGGATTTTTTTTTACCTCTGTGCTTTATCCTGCTTGGAGAAAAATGGAAATTAACTGTCTCATGGACCAATAGAAGAGTGTCATGCTGTGGCCATGGTCAGGGCTCTACTGCAAACCCAGCTCCTCCAGAGGCTAAGAAAGTCCTGCAGGCTACACTGCAAACTTTGCTGCTGTGCCTCCTCCATCCACACCAGGACTTCACCACAAGCCCCAGCCATGCCAGGGCAGGACACTCCACCCAAGCAGCAGAAAGAGTAGCAGGAGGTGACAGTTTCCTGCAACCACATTTGCAACAACACATCTGATGATGGCAAAGTGCAATCCACAGCCTACCTGCAAATGAGATGGCACTTGAAGTCCAGATCTGAAGTTTAGGGGGAGTCTGGTGCCTCTAAACAAAGCAGTGATGTCAACTGTCATCAGTGCTAGGGCTGAGCTCCCTCAGGGCTTCTGAAACCCAGCTCTCCACCACAGCGAGGCAGGACAGCAGTTACTGCATCCTACAGAGGAGGGACACACACAAGATGTGGGGGGTTTTCACCAGGGAGCAGCATTTACCAGCAAGGCCAGATGTTTCTGCACCTATTTTTGTCACCTTGAGTCCTCCTGCAGCTCTGGCTGGGGGAGCCCATTGGAAGAGAGAGGACACAAGTCCTTATGCAGGTGTGGGAGGTGGGTGTTCCAGGGCTTACAGCCCCAGCCTCAGATGCTTCAACCTAGAAATGCACTGTGGAGCTTTAACAAAAACAAATGTTTGCTGGTGTCCCTTTTCCAGCTTCAGATACATCATGATGGAGACCTGCAGGACCTGAGCACCTACCAATCCATGCAGGACACACTACATTTTCAGAGCCTTCCCAACAAGCTGAGCCCCATGGTGATGTAAAACAAGGCTGGTGATCCATAGAATCACAGAATGTTAGGGGTTGGAAGGGACCTAGAAACATCATCTAGTTCCAATCCCCTCTGCCAGAGCAGGATCAGCTAGACCAAGTCACCCAGGAACAGATCCAGGGGGGTCTGAAATGTCTCCAGAGCAGGAGACTCCACAACCCCCCTGGGCAGCCCCTGCCAGGCTCTGCCACCTTCCGATTCCCCCAGAACAAGTTTTCTGCAATCTGGCCAGGCCTGAACTTTCACAAGAGCATCTGCCCCAGCCAACGACAGCACATGGAGCATTTCCACACCTACAGCTGGTGCTCATATCAGCGAGCAGTTTGTTTGTCTACCCATCAGCCCAAAGCCCATTAGAGTCATCGGATGCTTTTCATTAACTTCCACAGGCTCTGGGAGAGGTCGGGTTGGTCAGGCTCTGCAGACAGAGGCATTCCAACGAGTCCTGCAGGATGCTCAGCTCAGCCACACAAAACACTTCCCTCAACCCAAATCCTTCACAAACACCTTGCCAAGGCACGTGGCCCAATGTGAGTATCCCCAGGCTTGGAATTAGTCGATGATGTGAAGCACAGACACATCCAATACGATAACAAGCCCTTCCCATCAAATGCCAATTCAACTGGATAATGGGCCATATTGATTGCTTCAAGGGCCAGACCAATTTCACTTGTCCTTTTAATGATTATTATGACATTATCTATATTATTTCTGCTCAGTAAAATTAATTCTTCTTTCCCCACCCCTATCCCTCCAGATGTAAGTCCATTCAAGTCTCTGTCCCTGCTGAGAGAGGAGCTAAGGAGACCTCTGCACGGACTGGACTTAATTCCACTTTTAAAGTGTTGTCAGGAAATTCAATTTTTTTTTTTTCTCTCTCTCTAATACTGCCACTGGCATTAATGGAAAGAAAACAATAAATGTATCTGGTCACCTAAGTAGTCAGCTTCCCCTTTCATCACTCTGCTGACATTTCTGTCTCCAGCCCGGGCAGCAATGCATTCCATTTTAATTTTAGCAAATGCTTTCTTTATGATCAGAGACATTTTTCATTTGTACTTGTTTGCATCTCCCTTAAAATTCAATATTTCATTTGAGGATGTAGTGTTATTGCCTCCTCCTCAAAATAAAGCATATGTGGCATGAGGATATTTCAAATTATTTTCTCTATTTTCCTTCCCTCCAGAGTGGCAATCAGCTTTCCAGGCACTCCCGGGAGCAGCCAGGAGTCACTCCAGTCCCTGCATGGTGCATCTGGCCAGTGGGGCCACATGGGGAGCTATGTGGCATCACCCCAAAAAAGCAAAAGAAGTTTGAGCAAGCTCTTGTTTCCCCAAACACACCTGTGGCTGCACTGAGAAGCTGTGTGCCCCTGAAGCTGCATCCATACAGAGCTCATCCAGAAGTCTGACATGGGCAGCTGCTGCTTCAGGAACAGCTCTGCCCTAACACACAGACCTCCCCCCTGCCACACTGCCAGGAAACCAGGGACATCAGAGAGGTGAGCTCAGGGCTCCTATCAGGAGCTTTTGTAATTCTCAAGTGCTCTGGATAGAAAATAACTAAGCAGATGAGATTCCTTCACAGCAACTTGTTCCTTCTCTGTCAGGTTATCCCAAAAAGTCTGAGCAGGAGGAGCTCCCACAGCACGTGCACCAAGTGGTTGCACAACTGGGAGACTTCAGTCCCCCAGTTTTGGGGTCCAGATCTGTGGCAGACCCCAGAAAAGGGATCAGGCAACATCTAAACGTTGTGCCCCAGAGCCTTTGACTATCAGAAGTTGTTGCTTCAGAAAGCTATGGTACCTTAACACTCTTAAAACAAACACTCACTCATTTTACAACCTACCTGGAGAAAAAGGGCAGGTGGTTTGCAACGTGTGGCATCTCCTCTGGCTTGGGCATCTTAACATAAGGTGCCCTTGGCTCCTTCCTCTTGCCACATGACCTTACCTGAACACCCTTCTGATCTCTGGCATGAAATAAGAATTGAGAAGAAAAGTGGGTTGGATGTCTAAATATCAACTTTCTCATTTTCTGAGCACATTTGGTTAAAGCTGCTGAACAAGGAAGCCTGAAATCTCAGTAATCGAGCAACAAGAAAGGAATTACAAGAGCTCTGAACACGGAGTTCTCCTGACCTAGAGGGACCATTTATGAGATGTTTGTCCCCTCTTGGCCATGACATCAGAGCTGCTGAGACAGGAGTCCCAGTTTTTTACAACACATTAGCATCTCTGCTGGGGCCCAGCACAAGACTCCCCCAGAGACCTGAATCCATCCTTTGACAGTATTAAATCAACAAAACAGAGGGAAAGGTTTTTCACAGAGTCTGCTTAAGGTTTTGTGTGCTGGAAACTGTGCCTCCCTGGGCAGATACACCTGGACTATCTACCTGCAAAATGTTGCAGGTAGGAGGAGCTCCTTTAGAAACCTGTGCACTCATATAAGAGGATGGAATGAGACCTTAGCTGGTTGGGATTCTGCAAGATGAAAGAGCCAGCACTGGAGTTATTCTGAGAGCAGGAATCAACACAATAGCTTGGCTCTCAGCTTCTCTGATCTCCTGTAATGACAGCACAGAACAAAAAGGTTTTGCCTCTGCTTGAGGAAGGGAGGTGTGTCCTAGTTCATGCCTACCTTCCTTGGCCACTGCTGTGCCAGGCTGCTCTCCCTTGTCTCTGACAAGTCCTATTCCCAAAAACAGGTCTTTGGGAACAGCATGGGGATCACAGAATCATAAGGGGTGGAAGGGAGCTCTGGAGATCAAGTCCAGCCCCCTGCCAGAGCAGGGTCATTCAGGTCAGCCCACACAGGAACACATCCAGGTGGGAAAGTTTCCAGAGCAGGAGACTCCACAACCTCACTAGGCAGCCTGGGCCAGGCTCTGCCACCCTCACACCTCAAGGAAAGATCTCAGGAAGGTGCTGGGCAGAGGAATCAGATTCCCACGGTGTGTGAACTGGAAGCTGCTGGGGCAGCAGAACCCAGCCAGAAGCAATTTTTACCCCTATTATCCACATCCACAGATTTCTCATGACGTGTAATGCAGCAGCTTGGCTTTTTCCCCAGTAAGACTGGCTGTTGCTCAAGCAGCCACCAGAGCCACTGGCCTGCAGAGCAGATGTCAGCAGGACATGGCCACCCACGCCCCGTGTCAATGGCTGGAGCGTTGGCAGCTCTGGATGCCCCTCTCAGTAGAGCAAAGATCTGGCAAAGCTCACTTGAAGACTTGTCTTTTGTGTTAGTCTTTTGCTTAACTCATTTCTGGGAGCTTTCCAGGGCATATTATCAACTTACTCATGAGTTTAGGGGCCATCTGAGATGCTAGAATTTGTTACTTCTTTCTTTTGCTGTCTCGCTTTCTCCCGAGCCTCATCTTTTCACACCTACAAATGCCTCTATTTTGGTTTCCAGTACCAGGAATTTCATTTGAATCACTCACCATCTTCAGACACAACAGAAGACCTGATGCAACTGTTTAAAATGCAGAGATCCAGCAGCTCTTGCTCCTTCCTGCAGCACCAGGAAACACCACCCATCAGGAGCATCCCAGTTGCCTGGTGTGTCAGTCCCCCTGGAGCACACGTTGAAGGACAACCTCTTTTGATCAATGAGAAGAGCTCAGCAATAATAATCCATAAAACTAAACTGCATTAAGAACCCCCCTAGACTCATCTTCCCGTATCTAATTAATTTAATGCTACTAACTAGCCCAATCGTCCAGCCTTTTCAAGTTTTATTACAAGCTTTTTAATGGAGTTGGAAGGAAAATTGACTCCCCCTTGGTGGGGTTAAGTGACGTGTGGAATACCAGTCCCAAGAAAACTTAGACAATCAGCATTCAGAAAGGAAAAGAAACTGGGGGAAGAGGAGGAAAGGCTAAAAGACCAAATGAAGTCTCCTATGATGGAGAACACTTTCTGTGCTCACACTGCCAGATAAACCTGATTTGAGCTCCTGATTTGTTCAGAGCTTGCCAAGAGGAAGCTAAGAGATGATCTGCCTCTTAATCAAATCAGCTCTGTCTCTCCTACAAGCCTGATGACACCAACACATGAAAACCACAGAGATAACAGAGAGTTCCTGAGGGCAAGGAGCTGACAGCAGAATTTTCTTGCTGTCTTGAAACCACACCAATCAACAACCATTTCTACAGAGAGGTTTGTGCCTCCTGGCTCTTGTCTCCGTGTTCTGCTCTCCTCTGCGTGGCCACCTACACACTGAGGAGCAGGAGTTTGGATGCAATGATGTAGGTCCAGAACACCCTCAAAATCTAGGGACAAGATGCCCTAGGGACACCCACACATCAGAACCGAGATGTTCTTGCTGCACAGACATCAGCAGACACCTCATCCACTTGCTCAAGCTGGACACAGCCACGTTACTCACCCCTGGTGCAAGATGTACTCTGGTAATTCCCACCACCTTTAAATTGTCAAAGATTTGAGCTACTCCTCTTAGCTCAAGTGCTCACAAACTTTGCCTGAAGAATATTGATGGGGTTTTCCCCAGTCCTAAGCCTAAAACAGCTCTGGAAAGTTTGCTGACCTCTGCTTCTCCACCTTCTCTCAGCTGGGCAGCTCTGTCCCCTGCCCAAATTGTCCTTGAACAGCCTCTTTCCTTAATGCACCTTCCAGTGCCACCTCTCCAAAGAACACACTTACCTGCTTTATTCATCTCTGGCTGGTGCATTCACCTTCTCTGGGCAGCTTGTTAAAAATGGATCTGTTGGTGCTTCTATCGATTTCAGGTGCTATTACCACTAATCCCCCTGCCTGTAAGTGGATTTCACGCTGCTTTTGCTGAATTCCTGCCCCCTCCCCCCAGCACTGGCCAGCCACGGGCTGCCAGGGGCTCTCGCCCATCAGCCTGTTCGTGCCTGGGAGTTTAAGCAGCTTTGTGTTCAGGATCGATGCTGGAGGTGCAGTAGGTCTGAGCACAGGCTTAGCACTGGTGTAAACTGGGAGCAACAGCACACGAGTCTGCGCAGGAAATGCAGGAGAGGAGAGAGCAGCAGCTCGGATAAACACCCAGCCCTGGCTTTGCTCTCAACTTCCCGGGTCAGGAAGCAGTGTAACCTTGCAAGGAGGGATTTCTTCCCACTTTCTCATCTGACACATCCCAGCTCGACAGGCACCGAAGCCTGAAATCCATTTCTCCACAGCCCAGCAACAGCAGCACCGAGGAGATGCATCTGGAGGAGAGAGGGAGAGCAATAGGAAACCCAGAGATTAAAAGAGAGCTTCTTCCAAACACCATGGCCTGGGCTGAGGGCAGCCCAAGGATGGCTGTGGAGGTGCTCATAGGGAAGAATGAGGCAGGAGACACCCACAGCCATCCCTCACCTGAGGATCAGAGGCAGGATGAAACCCAGCAGCTCTCCACACATCCCTGTGCTGGGCTGCTCAGATGTCTTGGGAGCCATCCTGGTATTTTAAGGTCCTGGAGTCCAAGGAGCAGCAAGAGCCAGGGCACCTCCACTCCAGAGAGCAAACTGCTGAAGTGGCAACACATGCTGGTGCTTAAATATTAATGAGTCAATAACCATTAATGCCTGATAAACTTCCAGATGCAAAGGACTGGATCTGGGAAACTAACAGGATTATGAGCATGAGAGGAGGGTTAACCACAGTGAAATGTGTCATCCCACTCTGAAGCTGTGTGCAGCTGGGTCTGGATGATGCCCAGCATGGATAAAAAGAGCTGGAACCAGGGAGGTTGCCTGTGCCACAAGCCCTTTTCTGCCCTGTGCAGGTGAATATTCTCTTCCCACTCTTAACTATGCATCTGTAGACCAAAGGAGTGGACTTTGCCTTTCTGAAAAAGCCACAGAAACCTCCATCCCTTGGAGGATCCCTCCTGCCATCTTAAACTATGCTCCCAGTCTCAGTGAGGAGACCCACTCCTTGCAGAGCACTTTCTTGCTTGTGCCCATCTCTCAGCAGAGATGAGCAAGAAACTCCTTTACATGCAAAATGTTCCTCCAGAAGATGCAAGTGCAAAGGTAGGTGCTTCTGGCCCTTTTCATAGGAAAATCCTTAACTCCACCAGATGTCAACATCCACCTCCAGCTCACAGTTGCAGTCCAAGCAGCCAGTGTGGCTGGGACCCAAAGCCTGGGAAGCCATTTGCTCTTGCAAGCAATAGGCTCAGAGTCACCAAACTTTCATGGAGAAGAGAAAAAAAATAGAGTAGAAGTGTGTGTCAGAGCAGCACATGGTGTCCACATATGCAGAGAGATGAGTCTAGGTCTTTCTGGTTACACCTACACTGCAGAGAGCAGCATCCTAAGGAGATGCAGCTACCTAGGCTCTGCAGAACATCTCCTCAGGCTGGGTGCAACTCTCCTGACACCTCCCATGGACCCAGCTTCAAGATTCATGCCACAAAGCACCAAGAGATGGGAGCATGCCAGCATGCTGCAGAGTTTTCTTGCCAGGAGATGCAAAACTTGGTGACTACAGAGAGCCACCCATGTGAGCCAGGCAAAAAACACTCATCCACACACCACCATGTTCCTTCAAAGAGAAGGCAGCCTGCTGAGAAAGGAGAAGAGGAGACTAAGGGGGGAGCTCAGCAGTGTCTATCAATATGTTCAGGGCAGTGTAGGGAGGATGGAGCCAGACTCTGCTCAGTGTCA
>JAOEGS010020558.1:7773-27146 GCA_025447755.1 Corythornis vintsioides
AACATCTAATTATTATTATTATTATTATTATTATTATTATTATTATTATTATTATTATTATTATTATTATGGAAAATAAAAAAAAAGAAAATCTGTTAACTCAATAGATCACATTAACTTGAAATAAAGATTCTTCCAAATAATTATAATCTTTTCATAGGCATCAATTCTACTCTTTTTTTTTTTTTTTTTATACATCATACATACATTTTTCAAAAATAAACTGCATTTTTTTCCTTTTTTTTTATGTTTTAACTCTGCAGATGCCAAGGTCAGGGAAGGAGGGGCCAGGAAGTGCTCCAGGTGCTGGAGCAGAGATTCCTCTGCTGCCTGTGGTGAAAACCATGAGTACCTTCAGGCTGTGCCCCTGCAGCCCATGGAAGTTAATGGTGGAACAGATTCACCTGCAGTCCCTGGAGTACCCCCCACCAGAACAGGTGGATGTCTGAAGGGGGCTGTGAGCCTGGGAGAAGCCTGTGCTGGCTGGAGCAGGCTTCTGGCAGGAGCTGGGGCCAGAGAAGCCCATGCTGGAGTAAGTTTGCTTTTAAGTTTATTTTTTTTCCTCCTTTCTCCAGAAGAATAATAGAATGGCTTTTGTGTGCACCTGGCATCCAGCCAGGGTCATTCCACCACACAACCTGAGGACTCCAAAAGAAAAAAAAAATAAATTAAGTAAACCAAACCAAGGTATGTGATATTTACTTTCAAAATAACGGAGGGGTCAACAGAGTGCTTGCTGCCAGAGTGGAAATATTTGTGCATCCATTCTAGAACTGAGCAATCCTTCTGGCCTCAGCTCAGGAAGGAACCATATTCTTGCTCTGGACAGCCTTTGGTGCCTACAGACCTCAAGTTAAGCATGTATGTCAAATGCTGCATAAAACAGAGCTCTTCATGTAACACATTCCTAATTCAGACCCTGATAATTATGTTTCCTATTGCTTTTGGTCTTGCTATATTCTCAATGATGTGATATGAAACACACACATGTATATATTTCTGATTTTTTTTTATATATATATGAAACTAGAAACTAAGGCTATTTATATTGAAGTTGTGATGGTTCATTTTCAGTTATCTTTCTTATGCTTTGGCTTTCCTCCCAATTCATAGGATGTCTGCTGCTGTTTGTACCTCCAGACATAGCTATTTCTGATGGAATTGAAAAATGAAAGGAATGACACTCAGTGTAGGGCAAGATGGACAAAATGCCTCAGCTCAAACAGGCAAGCCTTGAAGTGGCCAGTAAACATGGTTATTATCTATGGGACACTGTAAGACAACTTAATAGATTGAAAAGTTGGGATTTTGTTCCTCTCATGCTCTTTAAGAGCTGCCACATGTTAGAATTTCAACTGAGCCCATTGAGGTCAACGTGAGTCAACCATGAGGTTGCCACGAGGTAAGCCATTGGTAGAAACCTGTCTTCAGCTTGCATATGTAGGCTGGTTTCAGGAGGTTAAGGATGCTGTTAGAGAGTAATAAAGACTGTACATGCTTCAAAATTTAGTGCTTGGACCAAAAAGGCAAGATGGGTTTGGAGCATTGTCTGAGTAACACCCCAAGTGATGGAGGACACCTCTTCACATCTCACTGCCTGCAGTGCAGAATGAAAGCAGTAGTATATTTGTATGGATTTTGTATGTTATTCCAGCATGTGTGTGTGTATATATATATATATATATATATGCATCATTTGAAGTCAGTTGTGAAGCTGGAAGGATGTTTTGAATTATTTGCAGTGCAGTCATGAGACATTTTTGGGTGGCACTTGGCTTCTGCACTTTTCAGTGTAGAAAAAAAACCATTTTGCTGTGCAGAAAAGGCAGGGAGGGGGACTGGAATCCTCTATTAGCCAACATCCAAATTAATAAATTGCTTTGCCATTTCAGAACTATGTTCATTTGTTGGCTTTTGCATTAAAAGTAGAAAGGCTGCCAGACTTTTTTCAAGCTGACAAGTAAGAGTAACATGATTGACAATTATCCATTTTTTTGCTGGTCACTGAAATAAAATGGACCAAATAGTGACAAATATTGTTAGTACAATATTGAGCTGATAGAAACAAGTTTAAAGCTGAGAACCTGCCAAGGATAGGAGAAAGTATTTGACACAATTGTACTATTCTCTGGTCACATTCACCCTAGTCAATTGGCCAGGATGGAAATATGAATATATATTTAAAAAAAAAAAAAAAAAAAGGTAAAATGATGACATGATATAGAATTTTTTTTAAACAACAATAAAAATGTGTTATGATAATTTTTTTTAGTTGCATTAAAAAAAAAAATCAAAATGGCTAATACAGGATACAAGTTTCTGTCTCAACAGGTTAAGAAGAATCTTAGTATTTTTCCAGGATTTTTATTTTAAATTGTGAAATCACTTAGTGGTTTGTTTGTTTTTCTTTTTCTATTTTGTGTGATTTTTTTTTTTTTAAGCAGAAGTCTTTTTTCTTTTCTTTTTTTTGTTGGCTTGTGATGAAAGCAAAATTATTCTAAACTGATGAAAAAACAGATATTATGAAAAACAAAGTTATGTAGTTAAATTAATTCTGAAGTTGTTACTAGATGTAATTTCTGCATTCCTTTTTTTTTAGGAATAACTATGAAGTAGGTTAGATACGTGGTTGAGATTAGCCTTACCTACTATGTTTTATTTCTTTGTATCTCTTTTATAAATTTTGCAGAAGTTGTTTAAAAAACAAAACAATAAACCCCCAAACTTTGAAATATCTCTGAAGTTTACAATTAAATGAGATCTCTCTCAAAGTTTTCCATGAGATGCCACAAGCTATTTAAATACATGCTGCAATTTCTGTGCTCCATGACTTTGATACCTGGATTGTTTTCATGACCTAGTAATTTAAGCAGGTTTGCAACTGAGTGCTCTTATTCTGCATAGAAGATTACCAGTGAAGAGTAAAAGCTGTTCTTAGTTACTCTAAAAGAGCTGACTTCTCTTTTTATCTGTTGAAGGTTCCTTTAACTGAGAAACACTCTTAACAAAAATAATAGTCTTTGATTATTTTTTTTTTCAGAACTTGTAATTAAAAATTTTTGTTCTGATTCTCCCCGTGTTAGAGGGAAATAAATCTTTTGCTTAAGAGGCCTAGTATCTGGTGCAACATATTGGGTTGTCTCTACAGGTCCTTGTTAAAGTAGAGTTGTAGGCTTATTAGCATCCTATTAATATGTGCATAAAATGTAGTCTGTGTCTGAGCCCAAATACACAAGCTGGGAAATCAAAGAGAAATCGTTCACACCTTTTGCTGGCTTCATCCTGAACTTTTATTTATCTTAAAACAACTTCCTTAAGAGAATTTCCTCTTCTAAAGGAAATACTTTTCCCCATACTTAACAGGGGTCTACTGCATTGAATTATTTTTGGAGTGATACAGTCACTGTTGAGAGAGAGTTTGTTTAATTGTGACATATGAATTTTAATTTTTATTTGTGTAAAACTTCAATATTTTTAAAAGCATTGAAGCATCTGGAGCATTTTTTCTTTATGGGTAAAGTTTATGGAAATGTTAAGAAAGAAAGGACTGCAAATGCTACACTGTGTTACAGGTTTTTTCTTTATAGGAATAATAGTTACATACTTGTTTCTGAGTACGTTAGTGTTTTATATGTTCTGCAAAATTACCTCTAAAACTTGGGTTGGTTTAATACTGATTTAATGCAGTGGAAAGAAACACCTTGTATATATCACACATTATTTAAAATCACTTCTGTTTAGCTTCTGTTGGTAAGCAGTTGACTTAGGCTGAAATAAACTGAAAAAGAAGGTTTGTATAACTTTAAAGTTCAGTGTTTGTTTCTTAAACCAGCACAGCCTGGTGCTCAGAGACTGTTCATGTTATGAAGTTATAGAATCTGCAGTCTGATTCCAGTTAAGCACTGTCCTTTTCCTAGGCAGGCAGAGAATCAATCTGTTAATTTTGTCAGGTAGAAAAGAAAAAATGCCTCCCGAGTAGAATACTGACTCTTTTGTATTTGCACAGCATTTTGAAGTGCCATAAGTGGGTTTTTCTCAGCTTATGCTGACAATATATGCTCACAATATTTTCCCTTGCTCTAATAATCATACTACCACTTGACTTTTTTAACCTATGATGTTATGGAAATCCAGTGTCAACTGGCTGTGAAAAAAATGCATTTCCTAACTGTTGTAGGTCCAAGCTTTGAAAAGTTACATCTGAGAGTCTGGCCTGGCCTGGGCTTCAGAATAAAGGTGAATAAGTTGTCAGGAACTGTGGTGCTCTGTGTGTGGGGTAGGATGCAGAGCATGAGGTGTAACCATTGCCAGAATAGGCACTGTATTTGGGGTGGCATTTGTGTAAAGCAAGCTGAGAGTTGCAGGTGGGGAGGGCATAGGATAGATCCTCGTGTATGCTGCTAGGTCTGGTGTTCAGCAAAGTCTGCCTCATGCACATGGGATGCCACCAAAAGGAACCTGGATAGGCTGGAGAGGTGGGCCCAACTGGACCTTATGAGGTTCAACAAGGTCAAGTGCAGGGTCCTGCACCTAGGCCAGGGTAACCAGCAGCATCAGTATAGGCTGAGAGAGGATATACTGGAAAGCAATCCTTTGGAAAGGGACTTGGGAGTGCTGGTGGATGAAAAACTGGACATGAGCCACGTGCAATCACAGCCCAGAAGGCCGATCACATTGTGCTGCATCAAAAGAACTGTGGCCAGCAGGTGAAGTGATTCTGCCCCTGTACTCTGCTCTGATGAGATCTCACCTGGAGTATTGTGTCCAGTTCTGGAGCCCCCAGCACAAGAAGGATGTGGACATATTGGAGTGTCCAGAGGAGGGACAACAAAATGATCAAGAGAATAGAGCATCTCTCATATGAAGACAGGCTGAGAGAATTGGGGCTGTTCAGCCTGGAGAGGGGAAGGTTCTGAAGTGACCTTATTTTGACTTCCAGTACCTGAAGGGAGGTACAGGAAGGTAGGGGAAGGCCTTTTTGAAAGGGTTTGCAATGGTAAGACAAGAAGTAATGGGTTTAAGATAGGAATGTATAGATTTAAGTTAGATATTAGAGAAAAGTTCTCTAATGTGAGGATGGTGGATCACTGGAATGGGCTGCCCAGGGAGGTGGTGAAGGCCCCATGTCTGGAGTCATTCAGAGTCAGGTTTGAGGCTCTCAGCAACCTGACCTAGATGGAGATGTCCCTACAAGTGAGGGGAGGTTGGACTAGATAACCTCTGGAGGTCCTTTCTGGACTAAGACATTCTATGAATCTGTGTATGTATATTATTAGAGCTAATTAGATCAGACCTACGACATCCTTTGAGATGAACCTTCAGTTCTTGCTCCTTGGCACTTGTCAGCTTACATCATGAAGCAGGACTCAGGTGAGATGGATGGATGAAGTACTTTGCATTGTGCATAGCAGCTGCTAGTGGGTGTTTTGGTCCATATATCTAGATTAGAGGTAACCCAAAGTAAAAATCCCAAAGTGGATGTTGTGTCCTCAGCACTTTCATTCTTCAGGTTCAGCTTCTGCTCTAATGTGTTAATGTAGACATGGCCAGAGAAATGTATCCAGAATCTGCTCATTTCATTGCTTTTTAAGTGTCTGGAGTGCATCTTAGGAGGTGTGAAACTCTTGATGCTGTTGAGCCACTTGTGCTGATGGAGTTTGTAAAACAGTATTAGAACTTAAAATCTTTAGCTCAGCTGTGTAATGCATTGACATGTGAGCAAATAATCACTCATTTTTAATCCTGACAGCTATTTATTTTGAGCAAATAACTTACAGATTGCAGGCCTGTATATGTTAGTCTGTGTTCAATAAAAGTCTGTAGGACCAAAGGATGGTAATTTTTCAATTTTTTTCTCAGGTACTTTCTTCAGAAGAAAAAGTTTTGGAGAATATTAAGGAGGAGAGGGGAAAAAATGAATGCAAGGGAAACTGAAAGCAGGGTTCTGCTCTAGCAGAGGATCTGCCAGTTCCTGTTTCTCTGTTGGTTGTAGTGGGGTATGATGAGAAAACCCCCACAAAGTATGTCTTCAGTGAAATGAGACATTTAAATATGTGCTTTAATGCTTCAAGTTTAATCCCTTCCTGAAACCAAATCTCATAGTTGGTCTGTGTAGAAACATATATATATATGTTTATATGTAATAGGTTATAGAGAGTGGAAGCGTGTGTGTGTATAAAGTAGGTTGCCTGCAGATGCCCAAGTTTTGACTGCCTGTGAGCTTGCATCATTGGAAACTGGAGCTGTAAAACTGCAGTGTGTGAACTGCTGATCTCAGTGGTGTCTCCTGAAGTTTCTGATTTAGGATCCTTTCACATCTCTCTAGCCTTCCCTGTGCTTGAATCACTAGTGTGCAGCACCAAGATCTGGGATAAAGCAGGTGGACTAGTTTTAAACTAATAAGCAAATTAAAGCTTTTGCTCCTCAGCCATTTTGAATTTCAGTGAGATTATTAGCATGGCAGGATTATAGCTCTATATTTAAAGGAACACAATATGTGAAAAATGAGACCTACTCTATGTAGTCTAGTGTTTCAGTTGTGATCATGACAGTTGCTTATTAACACCTACATATCAATATAGTGGTTGCATTTTTATGCTCTCTCCCCATTTACTAATAATTTACATGAGAAGGTGAAATCCTAAAGGGGAAGACAGAGGAAAAGAACACAGAAAATCAGTAAATGCACTGTCTGCCCCTTTCTCCACTTATATTTGCATTTAGTTTATTCAGGCTTGAGAAGTAGTCTTTAGTTCAGGGAAAAACTGGGCACCTGATTACTGAAGACTATGTAAGTTTCTGGCACAAACCTGATTTTTTCAATTCCTTTAACAGCTACCCTTGCAAGAATGCCCAGTGTAAATCTCATCAAAGTACTAAATATGGTTCCCTATTAAAAGTAGATATTAGTTGTTTAAAGCAGCTTGCAGACTGTGCCCAGTTGGTCTGAGAACCTTTTTGTTCTGAGGTTTTTGTGTGTACCTACCTGCATTGCAAGCAGTAAATATTATCTTATACTTAGCATGGAGAAAAAGAAGCAATGCTATCTGTTTTAGCAGTGCAAGAGGTACTGTTGAGAACTACTACTAACAAAAGTTGTTCTTACTCATTCCATGAATATTATACTAAATTTATACAAAAATGTTGCACTGCTGAAGAATAGATGTGAAAAACTCTTGTCTCTAATTGACACTGTGGTGTCAGGTGAATGGGAGCAGTGAGCTGAACAAGTTCCTCCTGTAGGTTTCTGCCTCAGGATGGCTCTTATGGATTCATTTCTGATTTCTGGGGTGATGCCACATTCCCACCTTTCCCATTTGGCTGGCATCAACAGATGTGACCTTTAATTGGTAATGTGCTCCCACAAAATATTTCAGATATTTTTATACATGTCATATTTAAAATCAGCTAATAAGTTTGCAACAATCTTAACATTCAGAATGTGAACCTCATTTGTTTGGGAAAGCAGAACAGCATGAGCCTTGTTTATGAAAACATGTAAAAATCTCCAAATTGATTTATTTTTTTAACATGTTAAGTTTTACTTCCTTTGTGATCCCAAATATAATGTGAATTTTTCATGATATCAGTCCATCTATTCCTCCCTAATCTTGCAGCATGAGAGAACTCTTAAGATTAGCTGCTAGAAGGTAAGTAGCTCTCCTAAACTCCTCTAAAATGCCCCCTCCCCCACGAGGCTGATAGCAATGCCAGGGTGATTCATCTTACCTGTTTTACTCACCTATCCTAGAATGGGATAAATGGCAATCTCGAGACACTTATCTCTCTTGCTTGACTACAGGAGGAGTCTAGATGACTGGCTTCGATGAGCCACCTGATTTGTGGCTATAGACCAGGGAGAAAACCTCTTTTGATCTCAGTGTCTAAGTTGTAGTTTTCAAAGGTGTTCTCTTAGTGCTGAAAGGATCAATTCTATAGAGAGATATATACACATAGCTGTACAAATTCCCCCTTTCTTATTAGCTGGTGTTCTGTGTATGGATTTGCATACACTGAAGTGATCAATACTTAAGTGTATAATTTTTTGTCCCACATTTTTGTGTTTGAGAAGTAGTAAGACAACACTGAAATGTGTGTTTGCAGGCACAGTAGCTCCCAACAGAGGAACAGGGCAGCTCTCACTGTCATGAGCGAATCTCCCAACACTTCAGTACCTTGAAAAAACCAATCCACACTAATCAAATGGAATAAATAATCCTCATTGTCAAAATTTGGTAGGCATCCACCATAGCTGTATCCTTTTGGCTGTGAAGGGGGATGTCTGAGCTTCCATAGCTGTGCACCAGTAGGGCCCAGTTTGATTCAGTTGTGTGACTGGTCTCAGTGTGTGGCAATGGGCAAGCTGGCCTCACACCTACCCGGGTTTCCCCACGTGTAGTGTTTCCCTGTATTGCTAAGGAACCACAATTGTGCAGCACTCCTGTTCTCCAGCATGTCTGATCACAGTGACACAGACCCTTCAGCTCTTGGTTCCCTGCTGAGCTCAGAGGAACAAGGTACTGGATTTCTGTTCCTTGGTGGCTACACTGCCTCCTTGAAGTGCTGAGCTTCAAAGCAGCAGCTGTGAGAACTCAGCAGTAGTGTTGTTGCTGTAGCTGGTGGCTGGTAGACACTTCCCATGACGTGAGTGCTGGCCAGCTGAGATGTGGATACACACAGGGACTGGGGGTTTTATCAATTATCTTTCTCATTTCTTGGCTGCCAGTATCTGGGAACCATTCTGTATGCTGCACACACATTTGGCAGTACTGAGTGCACATCTTGAGGCTTACAGCATACACCTGGTTATTCTTTGAAACTAATCAGACAGGTGTTCTGGAAATGCTGTTTCAGAGTTTATCCCACTGTTGCTGATGTTTGTAGTGCAGGTGGTGGGGGTTTGTGGCATGCAGAGACTGCACATGAACTGCTCTGGCAGGCTGTTGGAGGAGGAGCAGGAGTTGGGAGCTTTGGTAAGAACTGTCAGCAGAGGTGGTGTAGGAAGCTAGAGGATGTCCAGCCTGGAACTGAACACCATTGGCAACAGGCAGCAGGGATTTGACATTAGGTGCTGATTGGAAAGTAACTCTAAATAAATAAATAAAAGCAAATATTAACAGATTATTGAGTTACTTTCATTTTTTAATGAAAAAATGATGAAAAATGAAAAGCTTTAATTTATTAATTTTTTGTCCCAAATTGGAGAGGACAAAAAAAGAAAAAAAAAGTTAAATCCTTAACAATGAAAGAAAATTAAAGAGAAACATGTCTTGAAGGAGTAAATCTGAGCTGACATTGAGAGTTCTGAATTAGCACAGTTGTGGTCTGCTGTCACATTTGAGTAAAACTTTGTACTTTTACTATAATAATGTAAGACACAATCTGTGACTGGCTTTAAAAGCCTTGGAAATTTTATTGAGATTCTTTGGATAGCAGACACAAAATATCTTATATTTGATATAAAGATCTCAAAATTGCATCTAATTTGTGGAATGTTTTTGGCTGAATAGAGTATATTTTTTTGTTGTTCTGTATTACTTTTTTTAAGGCCTTGGATTAATTTTAAGAACAATATCCATTTCACTCTGTCCTACCAATAAAACCATGCTTCAAAAAAAAAAAAAAAAAAAAGTCCTTGTTGCAAAATCTGAGAATTGACAAATATTTTCTTCTTGAGCTGATTTTCCTGACAAATGTGTCAGTCATGGTGTTGTGTCTTCTCCTCCAAAGAAGAAGTTAAAAAGGGCAGAGACACAAAGAGGAAAGGGATCACAGTATCTCAATTTTATTTTCTTTCCTGGAAAGTATTCTCTTTGGCCAGACAGTAATTGTAGTTTCTAATGACACAAACTTGAAGGGAAACAGAAGACGACTACAAACAGGTTTATGGGCCTATCAGCAGGAATATGTGGCTACAAATTGCTGAGTAAATGAAACAGCCTGTTGTTTCCTAAGCCTGAGTTTGAGAGTCTTCTGCCAAAGTATTTGAGGAGGAGCTAGAGCACCAGGCGGTGTAAAGGATACCTGCTGGGTCCTAATTGGTGCCCACTGTTGTTAATGGCTTCCTGTGGCTGAATGTTTACTTGTCATTTGTTTTGTGCGTTGTTTCCCAGCTACTGGAAGGGGGAAAAAAAAAAAAAATACTGACCAAAACTTTATTTTACTTTCAAGTGGACATCCCTGGATATCAAGTGCTGTGCTGCAAATTGTCTCACAATGCTAAGTGCCTCATGTCTATTCCTCAGCCCTGTAATTATCTGGTGTGCTTCAGAAGTTACATTTGCTTTGGATGCTGTCTTTAAATTTGGAAAAGTATCTGATTTTTTACATTATGTATTAATTATGTAACTGAGAAAATGAGGCACTTTAAATATCTGAATGTCTGGGGCTTTATCTACTGCATGACTTTGCATGCTTACACATTTTAAAAATAGCTCAGATAATACCAGTCTATTTTTAAACATCTGTTCTCCCAAATTGGCCATTTTTCCTATAAATCTCAATTTTTGTTGGATACCTGTGAGAAGTGTGATGAGGAAGACTGAGCTCAGAACTTCCCTACAAAAGAATTGCTGTGTGTGACACAGACACTGAGTGGTTTAGTACTTTGCTGTTTCAGTTTGATTTGGTTTGTTTTGTTTCTGTTTTAATCCAAAGGGGCTACAAAAAAACTATCCAGGTCAATGTTTCAGATTCCTTGCTTGCTCTGTCCTTGGTTTCCCTAACAAGCCAGCCTGTTAGTGCCCACTGCAGTGTGAATACCTCCCTGCTGGGAAAAAGGGGTGAAAACACTATTTTTAACTAGGCCACTGAATAGTTTGTGGTGACTAACCATGTCCACACATTGCTGATTAAGAAAGAATTAGAACTAGTAAAAGCATCCTAATCCCATAATCTTAAATAATGTGCTGCTCTTACAATGGGTGTGGATTTGTTGGTTTCTTTTTTTTTTGAGTGGTGTCAAGAGAGATTTAATCCTAGGGAGCAACACAGACTTCTGAGAAAAAGTACCTCTGTCTCAATTTAGCAACTAATTCTTACTCTGCATACCTGAGTTTGAAGATGAACTTTCAGATATTTGCCCTCTGTTCAGAGAGGTGTTCACCTTCTACAGAAAGAAAATAAAAGTGCAAAGAGCTGAATCAGTGGTGAGGCTGTGTTTGAGAACCACTTCTACAGCAGCATTACATGAGATTTCAGTTGGTGTTTGAGATGCTCTCAAGCTAGACAATGTGGGACAAGGTTTCAATGAAGTACTGAGCATTTTGTCTGGGAACATAAATCTAATTATTTTATTACCATTGGCTGTCATTTCAGCTCTGTTTCACATACATATCACTTCCATGTGCATTTGGCTTGCACACCTTGCAGATGCTCTGTCCACAGAGTATTATCTCATGTTGTTTTGGGGTTAGCACTCCAGATAACACCCTCTAGAGCTCTTCTTTATCAGGTACCACATCTACAAGATTCTAAGAGCTAGAAGATATTTTACCAAGTATAGAAGATTGGGACTTAGATTGAATATCTGGAACTCAATATCTATGCTTAACTGTGTGGTAGAGAGAGTGAAGGAAGATGGGTCTAAAATTGTTCCTGACAGGCAGCTAGGCAGATCTCCACTTTACAAGTTGATCTCAGGGAAAACTCAATCTAACTAACATGGGAGCCCTTTGCAGTTATTCCTGAAGGTTTGTGATCTGTAAGGAAAAAAAAAGGGCATCTAAGCTGCTTCTCTCTGGGTAGGAGGATGGTGATAAAAAAAAAACACAAAACCAAAACCAAAAAGGAGTGAGGCATAGACAGATTTAACATACCCTCAAAAATAAAGTAGTGTATTTTAGGGTATCCTCAATCCTAAGTATATTTCTAACACATCTCCTGGCATTTAGCCAAGGTATAAATTAATTTTTTTTAAATTGTTTTGTTGTTATTGAGTATTAAATAATCTAGTATTTTTTTTATCTTCTCTATCTCAGGTTAGAGGACTACAGAATAAACTAATTAAGTATGGACTCTTAACCAAGAGGACTGTGAAAACTTTCAGATGCTGATTCCCCAAGGCAGTTGCAGTTCACAGCTCAAAGGAAAATCTGAGGATACAAAATCAAAAAGTTGGATTTCTTACACATTTGGTCATATCTGAGTTTACCTAAACTGATTGCAAAATATGGCAGTAACCAGGCAGAAAGAAGCCAGACCTTTAAGTAAGTGCTGTATAGGGGTGTATATTTTATTCAAATTAATGCAATGTAGCTGTGGTCATTTGTCACCTGAGAATCAAGCCCAGGGTGTTATTCCTTCAGATTAATTCATGGTTATTGTATTTTTTTTAATGCTTGTTAAAAAAATATATATATCCCAGCTCTAGGAAAAGGAAAACTGAATTACATTTAGATATAAAAGTCCAAAATCTGAAGTTATATTATTTCAATTTTTTTTGTAAAAAAGAAGTCTGTATGCCAAAGTATGTAGAAAGTCAGTTTAATTTGCTTAACATGCTTATTGATCAGGTGTTTTTAATGATTGAGTGTAATATAATATTTAACTGATTATTCAAGTATACTAATCTTTGGGTTAGGAAGAAAAAAGCCTTGACTATTGGTTGTGATAAATTTAATATATCACTTCACTTGCTCATTTTTATCCTCTTAAAAGTCATTGAAATGCTAAGATTCTGTTCTCAGTCATTGTTACCTTGCTCCTCTCTTAACTTTTCCCTATTTATTTCACATCTTTATGTTGCTTTGTACCCTAATGTTTACCAGAAACCTGCAAATATTTACTTGGTTCACTAGAGTTATTCCATTAATCTAAAGTTGCCTGTTGAATCAAGGCTGCCAGATCTATGGCTTAAGGGAAAAAAGATTGTTAGTTGATTAAAACTAACATCCTGATTTCTATAGAGGTGTCTCTATCTCCATGAGTAGATCTGGAGCATAGATTACTCTGCACTTACATTCTGCTCATAGTATAAAGAATCTTGTCTTACACAAATCTGAGTGCTATGATATCAATATTTTTTTTTTAATAGAGATAAATGTTAGTCCAGGAAATTAGTACACATGTATTGGAAAGCTGTTTAAATTGAATCATTTTTTATTCATTTCATAAGTCCATGGTAAAATTTGGATTATGCTTTTGCTTTGACTTGACAGGGATTGCTTCCAAAAGTTCACCTTACAGTGCTTTTATAAGAACCAGCATGGAGTTGCCAGTTGTGGTTTCTCTAAAACAAATATGTGGGCAGAGGAAAAGAGGTAAGCAATTTATGGTATAGTTAAATAAAACACTTGTGCTTTCAATAGTGCTACTCAGACTGGAATGATATCATCCAAAGTAATTTATCCTTGTTTCTAAGATGTGCTGGGTATGGGAGAATAGTGGAAGCAGCTACTGTGAGCTGGTCTGCTCTGGCAGGAGACCTATTGCCCCAGTCCTTGCCAAGGACCTGCCTTCATGCTTCAAATTCTCATACAGACAACATGCTTTTGCTGATAGGTATTCCCTGAAAAGAGTGAAAAGAGTAGAACAGCATTTTCCTGTAAAGCTGTGTCTTCACAGTCATTTTGCTAGACTAAGTGTACTCAGTAGTGATGGAATTTCTCCCTGCCATCCCTGCAGTATTCTGAAGTCCTACAGCTGCCTGGCAAGGCAGGAATTGTGGACTAGCTATAGGAATGTGCTCATCAGCCTTCCTAGTTCTTGGTAGCTTCACGATGGTGAAGAATAAGAATTAACACCCTTGTCTTTTTCTTGATGGGCTTGGGTTGATCCTTTCATTTTCCTCTAAATTTGAGAATGAACTTGTCTACCTGCTTACCATGGGAATAACACTGTAGCATATGGTGGAAATGGACTGTAGGAAATTAGAGGAGAGAAATGCTAATTTTTCAGACAACATTTTCAGAGTAGGGAATCTCTGTCAGATTCAGGAACCTGCTGCTGATAGGGGGAAAAGAGAGCTGAACAGCCTTGGTGAAGGTATCCAAGTTTTTGATGCTCCACACAAAACTAAGTAGCAGAGAGGCAGGAAGAGTGCTTGAGGGTGTAGAAAGAGGAATTCCAAAGACATAAGGGGGTACAAATGCTTAGAAGAAACGTTACTGGTGTTTTGCCCTATCTTCTTCCTTGAACACCATCCAGCTCATTATTTCAAGGTGTCCTGTGCAAAAGTGCTGTAGACTGAAAATGTTTTGAGGGTAGTGATGAAGATTCCTGGAAGAGACTGAATAGCACTCTCAGTTCTAATTATATTCATTGAGGAGTTTGATTCTCCTGTCTGATAACTGTTTTGGTAAAAACAAAAACCAAAACACACAAAAAAAATACCTAAAAAAACCAAAAACCACCTCTTTTAAAATAAGCTGGCAATGAAAACTGCTTGGTTGTAACAGCAGCAGGCTCTGAAGGAAAATAAAAGTATCTCCCATTTTTACTTCAGGCCTCTTCTCACCTCCTCCTCTCAAACTCACTTGATTCCCTCTTTGTGTACAGTTCAACAGCTGTGCCCTGTGAGATGAGCTGTGGTGGGCTGCGTTCCTCACACCTCTCTGCAATGCACACATCACTCTCCCAGCCTGCCAGACTTAGCAGTATTTCTTGGCCTAGACTGTCAGGTTGCTGAGGACAGCTGAGGGTTTAATTTGCAGTTTGCATTCTTTTCCAAAGTACTACATGCTCTGGAGAGAAGTCAGAAATGGTCTTGTGATTATGAACTCAATGGTTCCATCCATCTATCTTTTAATTTATTAAAGTCAGTTCTGTCCAAAAAGTATTTCACATGTTGGGTACACTAAGCTCATTTATATTGCAAGGGACAAAAATAACATTCTGTTTCTAGAGGAATGAGAAATGTGCTGAGCCTCAGCCTCTTCCTGTCAAATTGAATATTCTAATCTTAAATTCAGATTTTTTTAATTGCACATAGATATACCTGGGGTTGTTTTATGCCCGAATTTACCTGCTTGGAGCATATAATTTGCTGTATAAATTGATGTTTTCTGTCTAAATTGGGTACAAGGTTCCATACTAGAATTTTATATTGTGTTTTCCAAATTTAGAACCTGTTTACTAAATGATATCTTAGACAATGAAACAGCTTGAAAGACAAGGAAAATTGTATGTTAATACAAGTGAAAGAAGTAGCTGTGTAAATGAAACTGAGGTATAGTATATCTTGTGTAAGGGCAGTTTATGGTAAGAGAATATGAGATTTTGATTTTATTTGTCATTCTGACACCCCCCCACCCCCCTTTTTTTTTTTTTTTTTTCCTCCTGATTGCAGTGATGGAACAGGAAAATGAAGTTAATTTTCTTTCAGATATGGTTATTTGGCTTGAAAAGGAAAAAAAAAACCAAAGCTGGAGACCGTTTTGATATGGAACTTTATCTTTTGATTTAATTTTAACATAGCTTTCTAGGTCTCACTGGCAGTGTAGGGTTAATGGCTGGACTTGATGATCTTGAAGGTCTCTTCCAGCCAAATCATTCTGTGATTCTGTGATTCCTTAACATAAGGCAGGTGTTCTTAAGTGATATTCCTTTTTATTTTCCAATGTGATACAGGTTTGGTTTTTTTGCCCTCTTCTGAGAACCTATGAAACAAAACACTGTTGTAACATCATCAGAGCAACATTTTCCTATTTCCAGTCTTCTAATGTATTGATCAGTATTACCCAGCTGATGGTTGAACATCAGCAGTTGTAATAGTGTTTGTACACAGGACTTTTCTCCTCTCTACTGCTCATCCCATACACTGTTGGTAGCTTTCTGTTTTGACTGAAGAGAGAAGCTACAAATTATGCTCCCATCCCAGACCAGTGGCCAAGCTGCTTTTCCCTGATGCCAATCTGATATCCTCATCTCCAGTGGTGAAGAACAGTCCTGCCAATGCCCAGCTATCTTTGCTTTACAACTTCAGCTGGGTCACTTGCACCTGCTGTCATTTTCAAGGCAGCACGTTCTTCCCTTGGCAAGGATTAAGGTGACAAACTAGATTTTATTTAAGGGATTTAAACTATAAGGCTGAGGTCTTGAAGGTGCCCTCTAAAGTGAGAGGAAGAGCTGACTCATTTGATATGGTGAATGCTTATTTTGATCAGAAGAGGGCTTTAGCCAGCCTCTTTTCCAGCTTAAGTCCACTGATGTGGACTTCTTGCCTTTGGACCACTGTATACTGGATGATACTCAATGATATCTTTTGGCTGTAGGCTGGAAACATTCTTGGGTAAGCAAATTTCACTCTGCTTTCTCTTTTTTAAGTCTGACAGCTAAAGTCTCCAGGCTGAACCCAGTAGTTCACAATGAACTGCTCCAACGAGTGGACATCCTACACAGAGCAGTGGTGCAGGACCTGCTTCATGCTTTTGTGCATACTGACAAGAAGACCTATTTGGACAGCCACATTTAAGACAGATTTATTCCATTGCCATTCAAAGTAGCTTTGAGGCCACGTTCATTTCCATCTTTACTGTTTAGGTAGATTCCAACCAGAGTGATTCTATGATTCTATGTTACTTCTCTAAACTGCAGTTTTGTCTATTCTTAAAATCACTTTTCAGTAGCATTCAACCACCAGATGAGACCTTTAGGAGAATTTAGATTAACTGTTATGCAGTGTGCAGATCTGGCAAAAAGCAGAATGAAAGGTGAATTTCACCCCTATGAACAGATGAAAACCACAGTTATTTATATCTCATTATTTAAGGAAAAAAAACCCCACACATGAACTACTTTCTAGTTAAGGTTAGCCACAAGGAAGCAAGTTGTTCACAGAGACTTTCTCTCTGTGAAAGTACCCTGGGTTCCCACCAGTGTAAGTGACAGCAAAAAAAAAAAAGGGGTCGTTAAGTGATGGAGGTGAAAAAACTCCCTCTCTTAGCTTTTTGGAAAGAGCTTTATTTGTAGATGCTTTCAGGTGACTTTCTGTAATTGTTTCCAAACGAAGGGAGGATTAGCTCAGATGTCACCAAACCGTGAGGAGGCCTGGTTGGCCTTTCATCCTGCCCCAGGCTAAAGGTGGGCCACATGGGCCCTGTTTGCCTGACCCAAGGCAAATATGTCTTGGCTCAGTGCTTGTTTCTATATGCTTGACTGAAGCAGGAGAGATTGTTCACAAATAGGTGAGAGAAAAATAAAGCAGAGAAATGAAGGAGCAACCTTTTAGGCATGAAAAAGGGAAAAGGCTGCTTGAAAATTACTTGAAAAACCCCAAACTTTTCAGGCCGTTATATTGTCAGAATGATAAGAAGAGAAAATTAAGTGCAGTCAAGGTATTTTTAGAATTATCCTCTATTGAAAATAGAAAGTTCAGGCCAGGAGGTTAAAGGGGCCAGTTGAAATGAGTTGGCTTCTTTTGGTGTGTCTGGCTTGGGGCAGCTTAACATTGTTCCTAAGGGTGAGGTGGGGAAAGAAAAGCAAGAGGGGAAAATGACAAGTGCAGATTGAGTTCTGAATGCTTGCTTGCTTTCCCCCAGGTATTTTGCATTTTAGGAATATATTTAATCACACAAGGAGTTGCAAGTAGTTGTAACACTGAGCAATTACATAGTGATAACAGTATACCTGAGCAATGCAAGGATGTAGGTGTAGCTAGCCACCTGGGTGCAAGTCTGTGGAGAGTCAGGCCCAGAAAGCTTTCATTTTCTTCTGTGAAATGCAAATGAATTTCAATTAAAGCCTGTATCTGATAAAAAACTGGCACTATTTTAAACATATCTGGGTTTTGTAACTGATACAGGCAACTGATGTGGATTTGACATAGACATCACCTAGACCATTTCTGGGCTTTGTATTTCTGCCCACCAGATTCAGAGATATATATTCAACCTCTCTATTAAGATTTGCTTGTCTGCTTAGGTGCTTATGTTCACAGGACAAACCTTTATAAATGTTAGTGCTGTTGGAATTTACTTAAATTCCCTGCTCCCATCAAACAAAGACAGTCAAGTCCTTTTTCAATTTTGAAAGTCCAAGTTGTTCTACCTTTTTTTTATTATTATTAATGTCACTTTGAGGGCATGTTCAGCATGAGCACTGTGAGGAGCCAGCAAGTGAGACCTTTTGCCCAGCTCTTGGTGTAGAGCAGGTAACAGGCAGAAAACAGAAATTCACTAGGAAGGGAAGTCACAGAGGATATGGAATAACTATTTTTGTTATTGCTACTGCATTTTGTTTTTAAAGCAATTAAAGTTGCTATAGAGTGATTACCTTGCTGTATTTAGGTGCACCATGTCCTGGAACTGTGATGCATATTCATCATTCAGTACAGCACAGGAGCAGTGAAGAACTGAAGAAGGAAATATTTACACTAGACCAAGAAGACCAAGATATGACCCAGTGTGTTGTCTGGATTTGTTTCATTATGGAAGAGGACCTGAAAGTGGAAAATATACCAGCATTGGTACATAGATATATTAAAAATTAAAGTTTAGAAATGGGAAGGATGTTGCTGCTAACAGCAATGGGAAAAAAAGGAAATAAAATTAAAGGAAAATACAAGCTGTTTGGCAATAACTGCAAAGTTTAGCATTAGACAAATAGCCTTCCTTCCAGGGTAGCAGATCAGAAGAGCTATTAGATGTGTAGGGCTAAACTGAGGGACATCAGTTTGGTATTGAGATGTAGATTTGCAAGCTATCTACCTAAAGATAATAGTTATATCAGTGTGAAGAGAGGAGGCTTCCTGAGGATAAGATACAAAAGATGAGATTCAGGATAGAGCTTTGAAGAGCTCTTGCAGACAGGGGACCAGAGACAGAGTAGACTGAGGAGCCATTAGAGGGTAATGAGAAATCCATATATGTGCTGGGCTGAGATGTATCAGAGAGAGCTTTGTTAGAATTTGGAGACATCAGAAGTGCCCGTGGCTTATTCCTTTAAGCCTAGATCAGACTTAGAAGTGTTTGAGATTTCCTGTTATAAAAATAAATCAGGCATCTCTACCTAAATAATTTCAAAATTAGGGTCCAAAGCCAAGTTGATATTTAAAGGAGAAAAAGGGTGACAAGGAAGGGTGGGAGCCAACCTGTGCAGGCTGTCACAGGGCTGAGGAGACAAAACAGCTTGAGATGCATGTGGTGTTCAGCACAGTGTATCCACAGAGGTGAAAAGGAAGAATCCAGGATGGGTCCAGAAGGAAGTGGCTTCAGAGGCATGTGGCAGAAGTTTAGACATGAAGGAAGGTCTGGGACCTGGGGCTTGGTGTGCCTGTCTCATGGCTACTATAGTGTACTTGAATGTTAGGTGAAGACTCTCTTCCCATTCTGTTTCTAATCACAAGAAATCCCCCAACTTCTTCATGCTTCAGGCAGCCCTCCTTTCCCAGAGCAGTACCACTTTACATGTGTTCAGTGCCTCTTGTCCTAAAAAAA